>JAJOOR010015615.1:0-20486 GCA_036250505.1 Solanum acaule | reverse complement strand
ATAGATTCGAGGACAATACTCAATATGTTCTTTTATGTCTTTTTAGTATTGTTTAAGTTGTGTATGGGATTAGTCCCGAATTTTGTACTCTAAAGTATTAGATGGTTTTGAGACATCATGTATAAAGTCTAGAAAGTCTTTCGCTTGCTTTTTTTTTTTATGAAATGTTTTCTTGGTAAAGAAAATTTTTAATTCCTTATGGTTTTAGTGTCTATGCGATGAATGAATGCTAAGAGGCTTGTATTAGACCTCTTCGAGGTTGAGTACGCCGGTTACGACTACGGGGTGCTCCCGGGTCGTGACAGTGAGATTTGGTGTCAGCGCACCAGAATTATCACCTTATATCATAGCTTTTGATTGACTGCAGATCTCATTTTGAACCTGTGGCATTTCAAATGCTTGAATTCTCATGAAACTTTTGTTATTTCAAGCTTGGAATTTTTATGCAACTCTTGTTTTAATGATAATTAGCCGTTTGATATGTTGTGTACGTTTTGCTATCTTACGTTGTAAATAGCTACGAGGTCTATGATTGTGTAATGGTTTTGAGCTTGGAGTTTTTCTTGGAAGGAAGAGGTCTTACTCAGCCTAAAGTGAAGGTTTAGTTTTGGATCTCCACCATCTTTTGATGGCAAAAGTGCGAGAAATATCTTCCATAGTTTTAATGCCAATATCACCCTCATCTTTAGGTTTGCAGCAATGGCAATAACAGTTCTCATCGTGGTCATTTTTGCTACAGGTGCAAAAGTCTCCTCATAGTCTACACCATACTCTTGTTTGTTGCCAAGGACCACCAATCGATCTTTGTACCGATCAATAGTTCCATCATAATGAAGTTTAATTGAATAAGCCCATTTACATCCAATTGGACGGACATTTGGAGGACAAGGAACAACGTCCCATGTGTTAGTTTCTTTTATCAAGTCGATTAATTCTAGAAGGACTAGCTTTAGGATTAGTCAAAAAGAACTTTTATCCTTGTTAACAAGTTTTCTAGATGCCTTCTCATAGCTCTTAATTTGTCTCATGACAAGCTTAACATATATATTTGGATTTACCACTGGAGAATATGACAACGTCATCAGCATGGGCAAGATAATTAATCTAAAGACCCTTTTTATTTCATAGAAAAAGGGATAAACTTAACATTCTTAAAGAATCCTCCAAATCATTCTCCACATTCTTTTCTAGAAGATCTCATCCGCATGTGCATCACTCTTATTTTTTCTGATTTTTTTGCTTTTCATTTTTATTTTTA
This sequence comes from Solanum acaule, assembly GCA_036250505.1. Classification (NCBI taxonomy): domain Eukaryota; kingdom Viridiplantae; phylum Streptophyta; class Magnoliopsida; order Solanales; family Solanaceae; genus Solanum; species Solanum acaule. The sequence goes on along the minus strand of JAJOOR010015615.1, from coordinate 19,228 downwards.
ATTGAGAAATTTTAATCTTGTTTTTTCAATCATGTTCATTTTGATTTTGTGTTTTTTCCTTTTAATAATATAATGATTAAATAATTTTTTTATGGATTAGAATATAGAAAAAATTAAAAAGTTGTGAATCATTCAAGAAAACTAACTTTTTCCTCTCCTTTTTTATTGGAAAAAATTATTGTAATAATTCATCATTTTTATAAGATGGGTTTATCATAATTTTACCTTTTATATTTATACTAGTAAAGTTACCTGCGCTTCGCGCAGGAATTTAATATCACGAAATTTATAAATAATACTTAAAATCTATCAGACATTAAAACTAAAACACTATATTATCTTACATACAAAATTACGTAGTAACAAACATTAATTATGTAAAGAAAAATGAAAATTATTACATCTTATCAATTATCCTTAATAACATAAGCATAAATTATAAATTAATGATTGGAAAAATACATACCAGGATCTGTAACATAAGCAATAGTGTCAGTGAGTAACTCAACATGAGCAAAGTATAAAAAAATATTTAATTGTGAAGAAGAAGAAGAAGAGGAAGAGGAGGAGGTTCAGAATTTTTGTTGTGTTAAAATGAGAGGAAATCCCTCTATTTATAGACAACAAAGGGTAGTGTGAACAAATGTTTATTGTGCCTTATCAGAAAGGTTACAACTATTTGGAAAAGTTTCAACCCTCCGGAAAGGTCACAACCTTTCATAAAAGTCTTAATTTTTCATAAAAATCACAACTCTTCATTAAAGTTGCAACTTTTCATAAAAGTCACAACTATTCATTAAAGTCGTAACTTTTCATAAAAGTCACAACTTTTCATGAAATGGAAGGCTAATTTTGTAAATAAATAAATTAAAAGAAAATTCTGATTTATGGTGGTGCCACGTAGGCGAGCCTAAAGTTTTCTTTTATATATATATATGACTAGAAAGCGGAAGCATGTGCTTTGCACGAGCCCAATTATCATTATCTGAAATTCATAATGTTTATTGAGGAACTTTCACATATAGCCACTCAAAAATAGCCTAATTATTCTCCATAGCTATAGTTTGATAATTACAATCCGTAGCTACATGTTATAGGGAGAAGAGAGGCGAGCAAGACTGAGAGAGAGGAGAGGGGAGAGAGGCGAGCGAGAGAGGGCAAAAGTGGGAGAGAGGTGAATTGTATATGTATATCGGTTAGATAATTGTATATTATACATATGCATTTGTATATATGGCAAGCGAGATTGGGAGAGGGAGGAGAGAGGTAAGCGAGATTGGGAAAGGGAGAAGAGAGGCGAGCGAGAGAGGGCAGAGAGTGGGAGAGAGGTGAATTGTATAGGTATATTGGTTAGATAATTGTATATTATACATATGCATTTGTATATATGGCAAGAGAGATTGGGAGAGGGAGGAGGGAGGAGAGAGGCGAACGAGATTGGGAGATGGAGGAGAGAGGTGAGCGAGAGAGGGCAGAGAGTGAGAGAGAGGTGAATTGTATATGTATATCGGTTAGATAATTGTATATTTTATATATGTATTTGTATATTTTGGCGAATTATACATATACAAATGTGGCTAATTATACAAACTCGAAGTCAGCCCACGTAATTAATGTATAATGTTAGTCGTGAGTAGTAGTTATAGTAAACTATAGCTATGATGAGTAATTAAATAGTATAAGTTTGTTTAACCACGTAATTTTTCCATTATTTGTGGTATTTCACCGATAGAATTTCAAGAATTAACTATAATAAATTTAAAAAAATAATAAAAAATGATAAATGTACAATATAAATGAAGCCCATAAAATATTTTCATGACTCCATCTTATGAAGGATCTTAAGAAAGTAAGTTTACAATTGAAATTTTAAATGGATTTTCACATTTTTTTCATTGGATGAAGAAGACAGTTTTCTTTTTCCATTTTCATTGAATGAAGAAGAGGCAGCATGTAACAGTTTTTTTTTTTTTTAAAAAAAAAAGGAGCATATAGCAGTTAACTAAATGATGAAGAAGCAGCCAAGGGGAATAAGCAGGCAGAACAAGCAGACGTGTTGACGGTCTGCTGCCTGTTATTCCCCTTTATTAGATAGTAAAAATATTTGGATAACAGTGACAAACTAACTAGGAGAAAATTGAGGGATTGATAAATACATTGTCCATTATAAAATAATATATTTAAGAAATGGTATTGTTATTAATTGCGTTAGGAATAACTTTAAGTACTAATTTTAGTTCATTTTTTCTGTTTTTTTATTTTTTTAATTCATTTACTATTTTGCTAGGTATAAAACCTCCGAACTTGGCAGGATAACTTACTTTAGCACTTCAATTATACGGGCGTTTAAATATCCTCTTTAACATCTTTGAAGTGATTTTTTTTCAACCCTCCTAACACAGCCTAGTTGAGGCTGGATGTTGTTAAGCACGCGCGATTTCATTCGTCCACATAGGTAATGATTTAAAAAAATAACTTAATAAATTATATATAACCCACCCACCCATTCCCAAATAAAAACCCGACCCATTTCTAACCAAATATCCCCTGAATTTTAAATCCCATCGTCATTCTAAACTAAATCCAATCCCAGTTTATTGTGAAGGGATCTTCAAGGCATATTGTGAAGGAATTTTTGAATTTGTGGTGTTTCTTGACGAAAACAAAATAAAGTGACCTAGGTTAGTAATTTTTGTTTGGATGGTTGTAGCATTTGAGTTTAGAATTTTGCCTTGATATTTTTTTACATCTAATTTTCAGTTTGACAATGGATGTGTACATCACCTTGAGGTTTCGTCATGGTGAAAAATTACAACAAAAACCTCGTATTAAGTTTGGATTTTACTTTTTCTCGAGGAAAAATTATTCCTTCAAAGATTCAACTTTTAGGTTTGAAGAGCTAAGATTTAAGATGAATCAAAGAAAAAGATAAGAAATTAGATCGCCATTTTCGGATGATTGAGGTGGCAAGGAAATGAGGAAATTAGGGTTCTTTAAAGGTGAAGATTATATTGGTCTTGGGTCGGATATTACCGTTGTGGGGGATAAAACGGATTTAATATTTTTTTTTTAAAAAGGTTAAAAGGTAAATTAGATGATTAACGTGCCGAACAAAACTTAAACTACACGCGCGTTGGGTTGGTGATGGGAGTATTGAAAAAATAAATCACTTCAAAAATGTTAAGAAGACATAATTTAAATGTTAAAGTAAATTGTCCAGACAAATCGAAGGTTTACGTGTTTTCTCTAAAATTTAAATACTTGAAAATAACGAAACTATTACAAGTAACAGTAATATTTTTGTTATTATTTAAATCCAAAAATTGAAAAGATAGACGTAAAGGGAGGGGAGGGGGCATATATATGCATGCGCTAGTTTCCTAATTAGTAGCAGTATTATATTAGTCCATTGTTTTGTTCCATTTTCCACTACCTCATCACAGTTAGCTTTGTGCTTTGAAAGTTGCATTTTCAAGTTTCCAAACAATAATGGCAGAGTCATCGCCGGTACATTTTGGTTGCGCTAACATTGCTCGTAAAGTATATATCATATGCCATTGCACTTGCTCCAAGGAAAATGGTTATCCGTCAACGACGACAGTTATGAGGCGGTTCTCGACGATCTGGAAGTGGATGTCGTTTATGTTCCTCTTCCAACTTGCCTGCATATGTTGGCGGCCCAGAAGAAGAAGCTCGAGGAGTGTGAATCGAATGGGGTGCAGTACATGGATGCTACTATGTGGATGCATCATCCGCGTACGTACGTACTCATTCATACTTAACTAGAGGTCTTGAGTTTGATCCCCTTAGATACGTACGTAGTCGCACTTTAGCCTAATGTGAGACTAAGGCGCTAATTCAGATTTAGTCGGCCGAACACCCAATATGAGACGAATTTGGATTTACTTGGCCTCCAATGTGACTTTTCAGGGCAAATTCAGATTTTGTCGACCCGAACACCCAATGTGAAACTGAATTCAGATTTAGTCGGCGGGTTTCGAAACAAAAACAAAAATTGAAACATAAAGAGATGAAGAAATAGGCATAACGTGATGTAATGAGTATGAGGGGTAAATTGGTCAATATCAATGATAGATATTTGTCAGCCAAGTTTGTTAGTATGATTAGTAGAAGTTAGTTAAAGTTTGTTAGATGATGATGTATATATACAGAATAATTAATGTACCAATACAATGTATCACTTTTCACTCTTTTTCTTTCAATGAAAATTCTCTCTCTCTTTTCTTCTTAGCAGAGCTTTCTCTAATGGTTGTCAATGGAAGTCTAGTGAATTGAGTGTTAATTGTTCATAGATTTTATCATGGTATCAGAGCGTATGACCACTATTGTGAGTCTGAATCGATTGTTTTAGATAGAGGAGCATTGTAATTGGAAGATAAGTGTGATTGCTAAAGCAGAATAGTAATGGCAGCCACGAAGATCGACTACACACATGCACTCTTCATTCATCCTTCAAATACAACTAGAGGTCCAATTATTCCTATCCAATTAACAGGATTTGAAAATTACTCGATCTGGAGCAGGTCAATGCGAATCCAATTGCTTGGAAAGAACAAGCTGGGGACAGTAGATGGAACCTGGAAGAAAGAGGATTTTCCTTTAGATTTAGCTCATCAATGGGATAGATGTGATGCTATTGTGATTGGATGGATACTGGGATCAATGACAAAGGAACTACATGCAGGGATTGTCTATGCAGAGAATGCTCTTGAAGGGGATTGGTAAGGAGAGTGATGGTTTATACATAATGTTCTCACCGCAACATGACACACATTTCAGTGATAATTCAAATGCAGAGGTTCACAGAGTTCATGTTGCAGAGAAAAAAAAAAAGATATATTGTTGTGGCATAGAAAGCTTGCTCATCCTTCTAGTTTTTCCATGAAACATTTGCTTGGTTATAAACTAGATGAGTGTAAATCAATTGTAGCTAATTGTGAAGTGTGTCCTCTAGCTAAGCACACTAGACTTTCCTTTCCTCATTCTACTAGTACTTCTGTTAAAGTGTTTGAACTGTTGCACCTAGATGTTTGGGGACCATATCATGATGAAACTTTTGATGGGAATAAACATTTTCTGACTGTAGTTGATGACTTCTCTCATGTTACCTGGATTTTTCTGCTAAAGTTTAAAAGTGATGTTATATTAGTATTGAGACAATTTCTCAAACTGATACGCACTCAGTTCCAGGCTACTGTTCAAGTGATTAGAATAGATAATGGTGGTGAATTTGTGAATTCTAAGATGCAACAATTCTTTCAAGAACTTGATGTTATCCATCAGAAAACTTGTGTCTATACCCCTCAGCAGAATGGTGTAGCTGAGCGTAAGCATAGACATTTACTTGAAGTAGCTACAGCCCTAAGATTTCAAGGACATGTTCCTATAAGATTCTGGGGTCATTGCATACTCACTGAAGCTTATGTTATTAATAGATTACCATCAATAGTCCTTGGTGGTAAATCCCCTTATGAATTGTTTTTTGGGAAGCAACATTCCTTTAGTCATCTAAGATCTTTTGGATGTATGTGCTATGCTAGTGCTTTACCTAGAAAGAATAAATTTGCTTCTAGAGCAATGCCTTATGTGTTCATGGGTTACTCTACTACTACTAAAGGATATATTTTATTTGATCTTGCACTGAAAAGATTTTTTGTCAATAGGGATGTCATTTCCAGGGAACATGTTTTTCCTTATCAGTCATCTCCTGAGCTTGTCCCTCATGTTGATCAGTTTCTTTGGTCTTCTGAACCATTCCCTCCTAGTGACATTTCCTCTATAGATGACCCTCCTAACACTGTAACTGTTAGTGATCCTACAAGTCCACTGCCTACATAGTCTTCTAGTTCACCAAATGTTTCCAATGCATCTCCAGATACAACCTTGCCTGTCTCCAATCCTTCTCAACCTAGGAGGTCACAAGGAGTATCTAAAGCATCCCTTTGGCATGTTGATTATGTCGGCTGCTCATGTTACCTATCCACTCAGTGCCTATCTCTCCTATGAAACTATTTCACCAGCTCATCAGGTGTATCTTAGCTCTCTATCTCATATACAGGAGCCTAGGCCCTATCATGAGGCTATTAAGGATACCAGGTGGGTTGAAGCCATGAATTTTGAGTTGGAGGCTCTTCAGCTCAACCATACTTGGGATTTGGTACCCTTACCTCCAGGCAAAATGGCTATTGGTTGTAGGTGGGTGTATAAGGTTAAGTTGCAGGCTTCTGGTGAGGCGGAGAGATTCAAAGCTAGGCTGGTGGCTAAGGGATATAATCAGCAAGAAGGTCTAGACTACCATGAAACATTTTCCTTATTGGTCAAGATTTCCACTGTGAGAGTTGTTTTGTCACTAGCTGCTCAAAATAACTGGCATATTCACCAGCTAGATGTTTATAATGCTTTCCTTCATGGTGATTTAGATGATAAGGTGTACATGCAGCTTCCTCAGGGATTACCAAGTCAGGGGGAGTCTAGTGGCACTGTTTGTAGACTTGCTAAATCCCTGTATGGGTTAAAACAAGCCAGCAGACAGTGGAATCTGAAATTATCTGAGGCATTGGTACATTCAGGTTTTGTTCAAAGTTGTACGGATCACTCATTATTCATAAGGAAGAAAGGGAATGATATTGTCATTATTTTGGTTTATGTGGATGATATGCTGGTAACAGGTAGCAATCTATCTGCTATTGAGGAAAACAAAGCATCCCTACATGAAGCTTTCAAAATCAAAGACTTAGGAACACTGAAGTTTTTTCTTGGAATAGAGTATCACAAATCTTCTGAAGGTATCCTGATAAACCAGAGGAAGTATGCTCTAGAAATCATTTCAAAACTAGGGATTAGATCTGTCAAACCAGCATGGACTCCACTAGAGGTTAATGCAAAGCTAACAACACCAAATCTTGATGAGTTGATACAAAAGGCAGATGATGAAATGTTAGAAGATAAGATAAAGTACCAAAGGTTGATTGGGAAGATGTTATACTTGACACTTACAAGACCTGACATAAGCTATGCAGTCCAGACACTTAGTCAGTTTTTACAACAACCTAAACAATCCCACTGGGATGCAGCAGTTAGGGTCATGAAGTATATCAAAAGAGAGCCATCTCTAGGCATATTATTGAGTAGCAAGGCCTCCAATTCACTGACAGTTTTTTGTGATTCAGACTAGGCTTCTTGCCCAAACACAAGAAGGCCAGTCTCAGGTTTTGTGATCAAACATAGGAGCTCACTGATTTCTTGGAAATCAAAGAAACAAAGTGTGGTGTCCAGAAGTTCAGCAAAAGTTGAATACAGGAGCATGGCAAATGTTGTTTCTGAAGTAGTGTGGTTGACTGCTTTGTTGAAAGAATTGGATGGTGATGTAATAACCCCAGTAATTGTACACAATGATAGCAAGGCTGCATTGCAAATTGCAGCAAATCCTATTTTTCACGAACGTACTAAACATATTGAGATAGATTGCCATTTCCTCAGGCAGAAAATTCAAGAGAGGCTGATCAAGATAGTGCATGTAGGTTCCAAAGATCAATTGGCAGATGTGTTGACTAAAGGTTTGCCACGACCACAACATGAGTTCCTAGTAGGCAAGCTAGGCATGTTGAATATCTTCATACCAGCCAGCTTGAGGGGGAGTGAAGGAATAGGCATAACGTGATGTAATGAGTATGAGAGGCAAATTGGTCAATACCAATGATAGATATTTGTTAGCCAAGTTTGTTAGTACGATTAGTAGAAGTTAGTTAAAGTTTGTTAGATGATGATGTATATATACAGAATAATTAATGTACCAATACAATGTATCATTTTTCACTCTTTTTCTTTCAATGAAACATCTCTCTCTCTCTCTTTTCTTCTTAGCAGAGCTTTCTCTAATGGCTATCAATGGAAGTCTAGTGAATTGAGTGTTAATTGTTCATAGATTTTATCAAGAGAGGGTACAAAATTAGGTGTCTAGAGAAGAGAAGTAAAATTGAAGCTTAAACAAAGTAGTGAGAACCCAAATGAAGATGGTGTTATTTTTTGTTGACAGGTACATATATAGCACGTTTGCTAATGATCTAGAGTTTCTTGAGAATAACATTCATTCGTGTGAAGTCCGATGTTGATGCTCTAGGTGATGCTGGTTGGTACAGTGATTATGAATTGCCAAAAACAGTGACAGATCCAGAATTTAATGAAGTTGGAGTTATCCTATATATCTTCTTTGAGTTGGAAGGGTAGCAACTTTTTATTGTTCGTCTTTAGCCAATATGGCCACATGGATATCGTTGTTGTATTTCTGAATAATGCTTGTAAGTCTCAGTTTGTTGACGTACAGACAATGTGTGTGTAATATGCATGGGTGTTAATTTGGAAGTGAATTGGCCGACCGACCGAGCTACTTGGTGTTTTGATCATGAAAAATATATAGCAGCCAGCCATCCCTAATTCCTCCCGTATCTCCATGGGACCGGACAAATTAAAGGAACCAGGGAAGATCCAATCCCCTTTAGAATGATGAGTAATATGTATGAATTTATCAGCATGCTCGCTCAACGGTCTTGTGGTGCTTCTCTTCTCTTTCGGTTGGAATAGCCACTTTTTATTAAAAAAAACATTTGACACACTATGCAATTCAATCGATCGAACAACCCCAAATGACTATATATATATATGGAGTATTAGAAAATCATATCCAATCTTGAAACCATACGTGAAGCCAATATATATGTCCATAGTTCATTGATATAGTGCCACAGAGTTTCTTGGTATCTAGTGGGATTAGTCCAGATGCAATCGAAAAAGGAAAAAAAAGAAGTTGCAGGTCCACAAATTTGCAACTCCTCACTTCATATGTTGCTATTTTGACTCCATAGTAGAGCCATTTTTAATAAAAATCATTTACGTTGTTCATTAGTTTTGCATCAAAATCAATGATTGACTAATAAATTATTTTTTATTCCATCACATCAAAATTATCTTACCTAATAAACTAAATCTGTCATATAGGATAAAAATCAATATAATTTTAAAATATATTCCATTTCAAAAGCTTACTAACTCATATAATTGTCCAATTTGAGTAAAGATGAATCAAACTCTCTATTTTGATTATGCAACTTTTTACCACTATTTTGTTTGCTTTGTATGAAGCATACGTCAGCCCTTTGAAAAGTATATATTTTTAATCAAATTGTGTCATCAAAGATTCTTTCAAATTTTAAACAAGTATATATTTTCTTCTTTTTATGATGCGCTGCTTCACTTTGACATTAATGGTACAAAAATAAATAACTAATAATGAAAATCTGATTATTTACTTTTTTGAGCATGCAAAATTATTTAATCTCAAAGTACAAGCTAAAGAATGAAAAGAAATGCATCTTACCTTTTGTACTTGGGAAATGCTGGTGTTTCTTTAAGATTGATTTTAATTTTGGGTAATGCTAATGATCAGAAAATTTGGTTAGAATTTGGCCAGAAATTTGAAAAGTTTAAAATAAATTGATCTTTTTTCTATTTTTTAATTAAAAGGTATTAAAGTTAAAAGAATAAAAATATTTTAAAAGATAAAATAACATAGGTAAAATATCATTCTGGCCAAATAGCCAAATTTTCTCACCAAAAGATTTTTTCCTGCTTAACAATTTGACTTATCAAATATTAACTTTTTAATATATCAATCCACTAACCAACCAATAAGCCATTGATCGGTAGCTTATCAAAAAGCAATAGTAAAAATATATAACAGACAAATTTTAAGAATGCATCCACACAGGGGCAGCTCTATGCTTTATAAAATAAGGCTCACGCCTTAGGCCCCAAATTTTGGGGCGCCCAAATTTTTATCAAGAATAAATTACGTATTAAAAATTTTATAGAAAAAATTGATTATTTATGAATAAAAGTATAATATTTTTAAAAAATATTATTTTACCCACTTGAACATCCTTTGTACTTTGTTAAAAATAAAAATTAATGGTGAAAAGTGTTGAACAAAGTGCATTACAAATTCTTTTTTTATTTGTTTTTAAATTTTAAGTTCAAGCATTACGTCAAGCATAATAAAATGGGGTATACCAAGTCATCAACTTCTTGAGATTCTATGGTTCTAACTCTTTTCTTTATTTAATATTTGTCAACTTATTACTTATAGAAATAAAATTTGAATAAATATGTATACGAAGTTTGTTTATATTTTAGGCCCCGAATTACGTTGAGCCGCCTCTGCATCCACATATATCATTATTTAACAAACATACTTACAATAAATCAAAAATATTTACAGAAAAAAAATATATAAATACCATAATTCGTAACAAGTTAATAATTTTTATTCAAAAAGAAAATTAAATAATTCACTCTCACACCAATAAATTGTTAATTATAAAATTTTAAGCCAATTTTACTATATATTAACTTATCCATTACAATTCGATTCGGAAAAACACTGCCTACCAATGATTTTCCAAGGGTCGAATCCATAATTTCTAATTAAAAAATAAAGTAACACTAGACATGACCGGATTGGTTCGGGTTTTTCAAATATCAAACAAAATTATTTGTGTCAAAATTTTAAATTTATAAACCAAACCAAACTAATAAAACTCAAATTTTTTTGGTTTTTTAACCTCAGGTTTTATCAGGTTTTTCAAATACCAAACCATTTGAGTCACATTTTAAATTTTTAAATCAAATCAAACTAATAAACCTCAGATTTTTTCGGTAAAGTCTTTCTACAAACATATAATTAACTTGTGCTCCAAATATTTCTTTAGTCCAACCAAAATACAACTATCTAAGGTGTTTCTTAAGAAATTAACATAAAATATGATGAGTGATGACACTAAAATATTCAATAAAAAATAACAATGAAATTGCACAAAATAAATATTGCAAATTGATAAATCATAATGAAAAATGATCATAATTTAGAAATACTAAATCATGTTAAAATAAGTCTAATAAGTATTAAGTACATGATTAAATATTAAAGAAAAATTAAAATTAGGTTACGTATTTTAAATGCCTAAATCAATGTAAAACTAAAGAAAAAATATTCAACATTATTGTCATTTGTAGTGTTGAATTAATTTATTTTGTTAGCTAAAATTGAGCTTTATTAGAGTTACTAATATCTATGGACTATAACATTTATTGGACCATTCAAATTCTAAGTTTAAAAAAACTTGAAAAATTATGTTAAAAGATAAAAATTATGAAAACGTATAAGTAATATTTAAAAGTAAATATTTTTATATATAAAATAAATTTTAAAATTTATATATATACTGTTGGGTTGGTTTGGTCTTGGGTTGACTTTTTTTTTAGTTAAAACCAAACCAATCTAAGTATGGTCGGATTGTTTTTTTCAATAGCAAACCATTAATCGGATTTTTTTAATTTGACTCAATTTACAATTTAATTCGATTTTCGATTTAATTTTGTACCCCCTAAGCCACCCTGCACAATTCCAACTCATTATTTCCACATTTTATAGCATGCACATGCAATGGAGGCCATATATATTGGGTCCACTTCTTTTTCTTAAGTTTTCCAGAATGACCCAATTTTTCTTTAAACAAACAAAAATCTAATCTACATTCTTCAATGTATTTGCATCAAATATAATATTAGCATTGAAAGGTTGTAGTCCTTGATATGTACATTTCTTAGCTCATCCCGGATGGGGCGGTGCAAACCCCAGGATTTAAACCCGCCCCGCCTCACTCCGCCTAGTAAAATAGTAAAATTTGCTATTTTCAATATGTTTCATTACACTCAGCATAATTCGATAATTTTTATTCTAAAAAATTTACTACCTAAATTCTTTCTAACATAATTGTTTTTCCTACTTTCTTCATATTTGTTTTTACAAGTTTCAGTGATAATTTAAAATAAACCCAAATCCTAATATCAAAGTTTTTTTCATATGAGAAATACTACCAAGTCAGAAAGACCACAGATATCTCCCAGTGCATCTGTTAGCTCCTCTGTACTCATATGTTTGCCTTTTTTTAAAGATTCAATTGGATCATGATTAAATAAATACAAAGCTATTATTTCAAATTTTTAAATAATAAACAATGTGTTTTGAAATCATTATATTTATATAAAACAGAACCCTAGACCTGCCTATGTGGTGCCACCACAAATAAGAATTTCCTTTTAAATTTATTTATTTCAAAAATATCCTTCCCTTTCATGAACAGATGTGACTTTTATGAAAAGTTGTGACTTTTATGAAGAGCTGCGACTTTTATGAAAAATTGTGACTTTTATGAAAGGTTGAGACCTTTCTAAAGGGTTGTAACTTTTCCAAAGAGTTGTGACATTTCCAATAAGGACAATAACCATTTGTTCACACTACTTTTTTTGTTTATAAATAGAGGGATTTCCTCTCATTTTAAAACAACGAAAATTCTGAACTTCTTCTTCTTCTTCTTTTGCACAATTAAATATTCGTATACTTTGCTCCTGTTGAGTGGCTCACTGACACCATTGTTTTTGAATCAATACACTTGTGAATAGAATTGTTCCATCCTGAGAGGATCTATTCCTTTAAACCTCAGGTACTAGAGGAGAATAATTTCCTTAAGGGGGCACTGTGTATCCAGTGGGCTCAGTTTTTTCCTTTCTGTTTCGTTCTATTGTTATAGATTCTGGTATATTTTTTACAGTCATTAATTTATGATTATGATATTAATTATTGTTTTTGAGTACATGTTTTAAACTTTGTTGTTTATGTTTCTGTAAAGTTATTGTTATAAGTATTTGTTAGTACAAATAAAGATTATTTATTTATTAGAATATCTCATGTTGATGTTCATCTAATTTCCCAAAAATATCAAATATTAACACTTCCTGGATGTATCGAACCGAAATAAGATCTTAGATTGACATCTTGATACACTGATTTACCATAATAATAAATAGAGTCAATGGTGGGCAAAAAGATAAATTATAAAATCAAATTAAAGATGATTGATTGAAGGATAAATGATAAGATGTTATAATTATCATTTTCCTTTATATTATTGTGTTCGTTACTATGTAATTTTGTATGTAAGACAACATAGTGTTTTAGTTTTAATGACTGATAAGTTTTAAGTATTTTATAAATTTTGTGATATCAAATTCCCACGCGAGGCGCGGGTAATTTTACTAGTTAAAAACAACCCCAAAAAGGGTAAGAGGGTGTGCATCGGTCGGTTCGATTCAATTTTATGTATTATTGGTTCGATTTAACGGTTTTTGATTTTTAACTACGCTAAATCAATAATAAACTAATAAAATATTCTTTATCGATTTTCAGTCATTACCGGTTCGGTTTTTGGTTTACCTAATAAAAAAATCTCATAAAATAAATATATGATTTCTCACTTCTCTAACAATTTGAGGCGATATAGTGAGACATACAAATCAGTTGTAAATGCTTTGATATAGTGAAACAAGAAATATAATGAGAAATAGCATCAATAAGAGTAGATGTAGTACGAAGCTACAATTACATATTACAACTAAAAGGTCAAATATGGTCGATCAAGTATCCGAAGTCTAAAGAAAAATCATTATTAATGATCCAAGACCATACATATTGATAAACAGAACTGCTATTTATTTGCTGAATAGACAGGTAGATTGAAAAAATCATGACTATGCTTAACAATAAAACACTCTGAAAAGCCCACATACGGCGAAAACTTTTTGTTGTACTATAGAAAATAGTTCAAATATATCCTTCGTTATACTTTCGATTCAAATATACCCTTATCGTTATACTTTGACACATATATACCCTAATTTTAACGGAGGGCCACATGTCAACTTGGGAATCAAATAACCCACCCCCAATTTTAAATAACCAATTCTTTTAAAATTTACCCATTTAACCTATTTCCTTCGTTGATCCGATTTGAACCAAACCAATTATATTTGTTCCTTTGCCGTATAGAATTTCTTATGTGAAGTAAAAGTACGGTGACATGTGAAATGTATAGACCGTAGTGTAGAGTATTGATATAGTGGTAAATTACAAATAAGTCACAAATATTGTAAATTAACGGTCAGATCTAATCTTGCAAACTAAAAAAGACCATCCGTTATTAGACACGAAATTAAAAAAAAACACATATTTAATTTGTACATACAAGTGATCCATTTATTTAAAGGCCTTATACACATGCATACTATATTCACAAAGGCAAAAACTAGTAGTACACATTAGAGCTGACCACCAAAATCCAAATCCAAGTGATCTAAGTTATATATGTCTATGGCCTTTAAATTTTTTGGAACTTGTTGTGTTTCTTTCTTGGGTGTTAAAACTCCATTTTCAAGCCCACAACTTGTACCTTCCACATTGGCATTTTCCGTTTTCTGCAGCAAACAAAACTATAGCTATAAGACACGATTATCAAAAACTATAACTATAAAACGTAATTATTATGTCTATTATTCTCAAAAAAAGTATAAAGGGTAATATTAGATGGTTAACCAGGAATATCAACACGAAAAATATGAGCTTGATCAGTCGACACTAGCATGGGCCAAAGCAGAAACATCATCATCACCACCACGCCTGAAGCCCAATCCACTACCAAAGCCCAATTCACCACCAAATCCCAGGCCCAATGGATCAGATGAAAATGGGCTTCCAAACCCCATATCCCAACCATGGTCCTATTGATGCTGCCATAATAATATATATTTTTCAAGGAAAAATTAGCAAACTAATCAAAAAACCTAACTTAATTAGTAAAAACCTCCACACTTTATATTTCTATTCACATACATTTATGTTCATTTGTTGAATTGTGTATTGTATTTATGCATTACCATTTGTATTTGTATCACTGACAATGTTAGCATTTGTAATGGTAACATCTCTCAACTGCAATTCATAGTTATTTCCATTAAATAACATGAAAAGAACACAGGTAAGACTGGATTGGATCTAGTCTAATCCAACACTAATTTTCACCTAATCCCGTCACAAATATTAACAAGAACATTTACACGTTGAATTTTGCTAAAATCTGGAATTCCCCTGATTTTGTAAAAAAAGCTATATCAGTAACAAAAGAAAAGAAATGGACAAAGCAACCAGATTAATTAATTATCATTAAATTGCTAGCCCAGAAATTGATCAGCTTGTACAATATTTCCTTTGGCACTATTAAGGTAAGTTTCCATAGTTACAACATGAAAAGAAGGTAGGAAGAGGCCATTTTGCCTATACAGTGCGCCAGTTCCAAACAGAAGCTCCCCCCTCCGAGAGGGGAAAAAATAAAGCTAAAGCCAAGAAAAGCTTCACTGTCTGTCATCCGGTAAGGAGACAGATTGCGATGAATGTGATTTACCGAGCTTCTCCTAAATATATGTATCGTCTGTACACTTGATCTGAGTCAAAAGGCTGAGAAAGATATTATGTACACCTCTCGGAGTTTTGACATGTGTAAAATTAGGCAACCTATTCTCTCGAGTGTTGCATAAGCTCAAACCACTGCATGGAGGAAAACCAAGATCATGATTCAGCACTTGTGTTATCGACAATAACTTGGTAAAACAGATCTCGAATTGAAAGAGAGCAATCGCTTGTTAAGATATATAGTCACCTGTCTTAATAAATCAGCAAGCGTCCTGGGAAGTGCTTCAATGTTTTTGAGCACAACATAATAAGGGAAGGGGAATGAACCCAAATATTTCGAAAGCTTAACATCTCCGCCCTGAAAGGTGGCTTCCTGAAAAAGAGTGAGAGAATCAATCATGTTGGGAAACTTTCTTACTTCAAGAACTATGAAAAGGTACAAGATAAAGAACCTAATGCAAAAAAAAAAAATGGGAAGTTCAGTGGTTACCTCAAGGTCCAATATGGATTTCTGTAGGCTATCCACCACAAGAAATGCGACCATTCGCTTTTTGCTTAAGAGATCTCTGACATAGCGTTTCATGTTCTCCTACAGTAAAAAGTAAAATAGAATGTGTAAACAGTAATGTGAAAGGTGGCAACTTCACCGACACTTCACCAAAGAAATTTACCTTCTCATGAAACCAGCCATCAGCTATTATCAAAACAAGCTGCTCTAGCGGATTGTGTCCAGATGGTAGCCGGGCATTAGCAGCTGTGGTATCAAGCATGTCATTCAAGTACTTCAAAAGATCAACCATCGGTTCCTCTGCTATTGTGTTTTCTTGCTTAAAAGTCAAACTAGAGATCATCTGTATATACAGAAAACATCAACTATATATCAATCAACTTCTATCAAAATGACCCAAACCAATAACTGCGACAGATTGGGAGAAGCATGTATGTGTGAACACAGACGAACCTTGATACCAGCCTCTCCAGTGAATGACTGATCAAAATCGTGCAATACGCGAATGTTCCCCTTCTTACCAAAGCTTGCAACTGATAGCTGTCCTATTTCTAACTGAGACATTGCACGGCAAACAGTCACCAATGCTTCAATGGCTAAACTTCCACAACCGCTCTCAGACATGCTGCGGGAATCGTCCACGGCAATTACCACTTGGTAGTTCCGTTTGTTAGGCCGAGTTCTCCTAAGCCATATCTTATCTTTACGGTAATGACTTGCTATATATGGAATTACCTTCTTCATGTTAATTCTTTTCCCGGTCTTGTAATCTCCCTGGAGCTTGCTAGCTAAAGTCAGTTCCATTACCTAACGCAACTGTTCAGCCAATTCCAGAGACAACCTCGTAGTTCGAAGTTCATAATTTTTCCAGAGAGTTGCAGCACTCTCTCTCATCTTATTGGATACCTCCTCAAGGTTACGGGCCTTGCCCAGGTCGTCATCATCTACTGAGAGCTCGCTAAACCGATTTATGTCCTCAGACAAAAAGGTCCTGTTCACTGATACCAAACTCTGGGACAAACTAGGAACAGTGGTACCATCTCTAGTATCAACTTCAGATGGTGATTCCAGTTGCTCCTCAGTGTTCATCATCTCTGATCCCTTGCCCTTGTCATTGCTGAAACTTAAAGCAGAATTACTGATAGTATGTGCTTCAGTCTCAATCTCCATTTCAGAAATGTCATATTTTCTCTCTGTAGTTACAGTTTCTCTTTCAAGATCGTTTCCATGTACATTTTTGTCTACTTGATCAGCTGTTGCTGGTCCTAGTGCTTGAGCTGTTCCCTTTTCAAATTCAGCAGTATATGAATATTCATTTGCATTTTCAGCAGCCAAATCATCTGGAGCTTCACTCTCCTGGAGATCAAGGGAGACTTTGACTCTGTCTTTCCACCCCTCAAGGGCATCACCCACACTACGACAAGGGTTAGGTTGAATCCTTTGATGTGATGAATCAGCTGGAGGTAAAGGATTTTCAGGTTGATCACTGCCCAGCTTTTGTCCATTTGAAGAATCAGAAGCCATGATTTCAACCATAGAGGCATCAGGAAAACCTCTCATGGGAGCAAGGTCATGTTGAAGCCCACTAACATCAGATCCCTTCGCTTCAGGAGCAGCATCTTTTAAATTTGCTTGATTATATTCACCTCTAGGCTCAGACGCAGCAGTTGGGACATTATCACTCACAGATTGAGAAGTGTCCGATTGCAGCATCTCTCTATTTTCTGTTGTTGGTTCCTTTTTTGTGTCATTTGCAGGATCACCTTCTTCACCAGCTCCTCCAGAACTTTCCTCCAAATGCTCAGGGTCTGCCTCATCAAAAGTTGCATCTGAATCAGCTCTTTCATCTCCCTCATTTTCATCAGCAGGATTGCCTTGCTGGTCCAAATCATCTTCCATCATCGGTTCAGCAGTCTCTGGTTCATCCATATTACAATCATCTTCAGGACCTTCCTCATGTTCATCAAGCTTCAATCCAGTAGGATCTGCATATGCATCCTCTTTGTCCATATTTATATCTTCCATTCCTTCGCAAGTTTCATCATTTCCATTTTCATCAGCCTGCTCCTCTGATTTGTCAAGATCAAGTCCTCCAGCTTCATCAGCAGCTTCAGAAGAATCATCTTTTGCTCGAAGCTCTCTGTCAATACCACTATCTCTTACTGATGGGCCATTTTCGTACTTTTCATCCGCAGTACTAGGATTATCCTCACCTTTGTCCCATAGTTTCTCATCAACTGCTTCACCCTGATTACCAGTTTCCCCCATAGCAGATTCCAGTTCTTCATTTTCTTCATCGCCGTCTTCATCATCCCCAGAATCCTCACTTACGCTAAAGGTATCAGCGACAAAATCTTGCTCCATCTCAATTCCTTTGTCAGTTTTACTTGGAGCGTCACCCAAAGTGTTCTCTTCATCTCTCTACAATAGCAGAACCGAGGTGTGAGCCATACCATTACTCTTATTGTATAATAAAGAAAAAAAGATTGGAAGAGAAGGGAGAAAAGTGAAAGCAAAACATAATAGGTATGCTTGTCATATCTTACATCAGCGGATGTGCCAATGAGCTGATCTTCATCATTTATCTGATCACTGACATCATTCATTCCGCTACCCTCACCCATACCTGTTCCACTTTGATCTTGAATTAAATCTTGGTTGGCATCATCCGTGTCCTCTTCTTTTGTACCAAAACCTTTGGCAAATAGTGAAGCAAAAATGTTTGCCAGCACATGGGTCATCATAGATAGCTGTCAAAATCATCGACAAAAGTTTATAAATAATGATTTGTGAAACAAAGTAGCTATAGAGACAAAACTAGGCCTTGGAGATAACAGTCTTCCCTAATGTCTTCTAATCCAGCAAGTGTCTGAACCAGTATGTCTAAACTGATTTTATATTGAATTAGTCCAGAGCTGCTTAATTAGATCTGTGTGTGTGTTGATCTTGATAAATAAATTCAACACCACTTGGTCAGACTCAACTTAGCTATCTTACATAACAGAGGAACTCCCCATTCATACCTTCTTGTCTCTTTTATCATCTAGGATCTATTTCTTAGTTCAAGTCTACTGTTTTTCTTATTGTTAGTGAGTCCCACTACTCGCAAGGATTTCTTAGAGCAAAAAGAGAAGTGCATACCTAATCTAACATCAACACTAATAGAATAACTAGGATCCCATGTGAACTGGCCAATTTACCAAGGAAGTTGAAATTCGTCTGGGCTTCCAAATTACACTTATTTTTTCTTCTTTTTTAAGTGGGATGTGGGGTAAAATATTCACCCTAGTAAAAGAAAGTTGTGTGTATGTGCGTGGGTGGGTGGGCTGGGGGGGGGGGGGGGG
>JAJOOR010015614.1:0-31901 GCA_036250505.1 Solanum acaule | reverse complement strand
CTCCAGTCGATGACCCAGTTATAGCTAGACGGGTATACAGAAATTGCCCTGTCACAGTCTCTCAGAAAGTCACCTCAGCAGATCTTGTAGAGTTAGAAATGGTAGACTTCGATGTCATTCTAGGCATAGATTGGTTACATTCCTGTTATGCCTCAGTCGATTGTAGAACTAGGATTGTTCGTTTTCAGTTTCCAGACGAACCAATCCTAGAATGGAAGGGTAGTAGCTTAGCGCCTGTGGGTCGATTCATTTCTTACCTTAAGGCTAGAAAGATGATTTCTAAGGGTTATCTCTATCATCTAGTTCGGGCTAAGGATTCTAGTTCTGAATCCCCAACTCTTGGTCAGTCCTTGTAGTCAATGACTTTCCAGAAGTGTTTCTAGATGATCTTCCCGGAGTTCCTCCCGAAAGGGAAATCGACTTTGGAATTGATCTCCTTCTAGATACCTAGCCTATCTCTATTCCTCCTTATAGAATGGCTCCAGCTAAGCTTAAGGAATTGAAAGAGCAGTTGAAAGACCTTCTAGATAAGGGCTTCATCAGACCTAGTATTTCGCCAATGGGTGCACCAGTGTTGTTCATAAAGAAGAAAGATGGTTCTCTCAGAATGTGCATTGACTATAGGCAGTTGAACAAGGTCACAATCAAGAATAAGTATCCTATCCCTAGGATTGATGACTTGTTTGACCAACTTTAGGGTGCTAGTTATTTCTCAAATATAGACCTCAGATCGGGTTATCATCAGCTTAAAGTCAGAGATAATGACATTTTGAAGACAGCCTTCAGAACTCGGTATGGTCATTATGAATTTGTAGTCATGTCATTTGGACTAACCAATGCTCCTGCAGCTTTCATGGATTTGATGAACAAAGTGTTCAAGAAGTATTTGGACTTGTTCATTATCGTCTTTATTGATGATATCCTCATTTACTCTAGGGATGAGGAAGAACATGCGAGTCATTTGAGAGTTGTTCTGAAAACTCTCAAAGTTCGCCAATTATTTGCGAAATTTAACAAGTGCGAGTTTTGATTACAAATAGTTGCCTTCCTTGGGCATATTGTGTCTAGTGAAGGAATTTGAGTAGATTCCCAGAAGATAGAAGCAGTGAAACAATGGCCTAGACCTACCTCTGCTATAGATATCAGAAGTTTCTTAGGTCTAGCGGGCTATTACAGACGGTTCGTGGAAGGATTTTCATCCATAGCCTCACCATTGACTTGGTTGACTCAGAATATGGTCAAGTTTTGATGGTCAGATGATTGTGGGAAAAGCTTCGCAGAATTGAAAACTAGGTTGACTACAGCTCTTGTCTTGACTCTACCAGAGGGGTCAGATGGTTATGTGATCTATTGTGATGCATCCAGGGTTGACATGGGTTGTGTATTGATGCAGTGAGGTAAGGTAATAGTTTATGCTTCTAGACAACTTAAGGTGTATGAGAAGAATTATCCGACTTATGACCTCGAGCTTACAGTAGTGGTGTTTGCACTCAAGATTTGGAGACACTACTTGTATGGTGTTCATGTAGATGTGTTTACAGACCATAAGAGCCTCCAGTATGTATTCACCAGGAAAGAGTTGAATCTTCGCCAGAGAAGGTGGCTTGAGTTCCTCAAAGATTATGATATGAGCGTGCATTACCATCTCGGTAAGGCGAATGTAGTTGCAGATGCTCTTAGCAGATTATCTATGGGTAGTGTAGCACATGTTGAGGAAGAAAGAAGAGAGCTAGCAAAGGATGTTCACAGACATGCTCGCCTAGGAGTTCGTCTTATGAGCATATCAGATGGTGGTGTAACGGTTCAAAATGGGGCAGAATCTTCTTTGGTAGTAGAGGTTAAGGAAAAGCAAGACAGTGATCCAATCTTGCTTGAGCTTAAGGGTGCAGTCCACAATCAGAGAGTGGAGGTTTTCTCCCAAGGGGGAGATGGTGTGCTTCGCTACCAGGGTCGATTATGTGTTCTTAATGTGGGCGAGTTGAGACAGCATATTCTTGCAAAGGCACATAACTCCAGATATTCTATCCATCCAGGCGCCACTAAGATGTACCGTGATTTGCGGGAAGTTAGTGGAATGGTATGAAAAGAGATATAGTCGACTTTGTGGCTAAGTGCCCCAATTGCCAGCAAGTCCAGGTAGAACATCAGAAACCAGGAGGCATGACTCAAGAGATTGACATTCCTACTTGGAAGTGGGAAGTGATCAACATGGACTTCATCACAGGTTTACCTCGTATTCGCAGACAGCATGACTCCATTTGGGTGATTGTTGATAGGGTTACTAAGTCTTCTTGCTTTTTGGCGGTCAAGACTACAAATTTGGCGAAGGATTACAAAAAGCTTTACATTAATAAGATTGTGAGGTTGCATGGGGTTCCTTTGTCTATCATCTCAGATAGCGGTCCTCAGTTTACCTCTCATTTTTGGAAGTCATTTCAGAAAGGTCTTAGTACTCAGGTTAATCGTAACACAGCATTTCATCCATAGATGGATGGTCAGGCAGAGCGTACCATTCAGACCTTAAAGGACATGTTGAGATCTTGTGTGATCGACTTCAAGGGTAGTTGGGACGATCACCTTTCTCTTACCTGAGTTTGCCTACAACAATAGTTACCATTCCAGCATTCAGATGGCCCCTTATGAGGCATTGTATGGGCGTAGATGTAGATCTCTAGTTGGTTGGTTTGAAGTAGGTGAAGCAGCCTTGATAGGACCAGATTCAGTCCTTGATGCTATGGAGAAAGTGCAACTCATTAGAGATAGACTTAAGATTTCCCAGAGTCGCCAGAAGTCTTATGTAGATGTGAGGAGAAGGGAACTAGAGTTCCAAGTTGATGATTGGGTTTTCCTGAAAGTGTCACCTATGAAGGGGGTGATGAGATTTGGCAAGAAGGGGAAGCTCAGTCCCAGATATATAGGCCCTTACCGGATCTCGAAAAGAATTGGTAAAGTGGCTTATAAGTTAGAGTTGCCATCAAATTTAGCAACAGTGTATACAGTCTTTCACATTTCACTTTTGAAGAAGTGTGTGGGTGATCCAGCATCCGTAGTGCCATTAGAGACTGTGGCTGTAAAAAATAGCCTTTCTTATAAGGATGTACCAGTTGAGATTCTTGATCGTTAAGTTAGAAGGTTGAGAAATAGAGAAGTCACTTCAGTCAAGGTTTGGTGGAGGAGTCAGTCAGTAGATGGAGCTACTTGGGAAGCATAAGCGGCCATGAAAGCCAAGTATCCTCACTCTTTCCTTCCGATTCCACTCCAGCTTGAGGTAATAGTTCCTTTTCAGTTTTTCAGTTATTCATGCGCAAATTCAGTCTTAGAATCATGTTCCTTCAGTTTGTACTTGCATTTTTAGCGTATTTGCATGTTCTTGGAACTCAATTCAATTAGAAATTCAGTTCTCAATGTTTAGTGGTATGGATTGCAGCCCTTTCCCTCTAGTTTAGCTAGTTTATTCTTCATTCGAGGACGAATGTTCTCCAGGGGGAGATAATGTAACACCCCGTATCCGAAAACAGAACTTAGTGTAGATTTTCAAAAGTTGCAAGTGCCACCGACGGAAGACAACTACGGACCGTCAGTCAGCTCCGTCAATGGGCAAGTCAACTTTCAGCCTTCAGTCGCAAACGACGGTCGACCAGTACGGACGGTCAGTCAACTGATGGCCCATCAATCAGCACCGTCAAAAGGTCAGTCAAATTCCAACCTTCATTCATGAACTACGGTCGACCAGTACGGACTGTCAGTCGACTCACGGTCCATTAGTCCCGTCCGTCGGTCACTCCGACATCAGTTAAGTCGGGGGTATTTTGGTCTTTTCCTATTTCATTTAACCCCTAAGCTACATCGTTTAGACCCTAAATTATGAGGTTTTAGTCAGTTTAAGCCTAGAAACATAACTAGAACTTACCTAAGTCAAATCATTAATCAAAACTTAGAGCGTAAGAGGACAAAAGAGGTCAAGAACCCTAGTTCAAAAACGCAACAAGGTTCCATCCCTGAAATCGAAAGATTTCTCCATGGAATTTATCGTCAGGTATGTGGGATTTCACTAGTGTGTTCCTTTCACCCATTAGGTCCCTAGAATTCAGTCAGTTTCTTGATTCCCTTATTATGAATAGACTTAGGGTTTCTAGAATTACAGCAGATCATCATGAATTAGTTATTAACATGTTCCAAATTAGATTATCATGTTATTACATCATTTCTCGCATGTATTTCAGAACCCTAGCTATGTAGTTCTTTAGTTCTTGAATTACACATGTTAGGTCAGATATCTCAGTTATTCAGTTATACATGCCTCAGTTATTAATGCGTCAATATCAGTTTAATTGTTGCATTCTCAGTTTGCATGTTCAATTCGAGCTATCCAGTAACTTACAGAAATTCAGTCATAATGTGTTAATTACTCAATCCACTGGGAGTAGCATAATATCGAGTTGGACTAGGGTTCAGCGTACCCAAATAGTCCCAAAACTACTAGCCACGTAGGTTGTAAGTCCCCTCTGTGGGCATCATTTCAATGATCACGCCAGCATGCCTCTATACCTCTGGCAGGGTATATTGGGTCCTCTCGATGGGGCGTATACATTGAACTCCACATTTAGCTCATGTGGTTTTATTATCGGTTATTAGTAGCTACCATAGTTCAGTCAGATTCTATTACATTAACCATTAATAAGTATATGCAGTATTCAGTTTCAGCATGTTATAAATTGGTCACTGTATTCAGTTATCTTAGCATTCAGTATCTATATCATGTTCAGATTATGTCATTGCTTATTTTCTTTGTTCAGTTATATGTTATTTCAGTTGTATTCTATCCTGCATGCTCAGTACCTTTCAAGTACTGACGCAGACTCTGCGCTACATCTTCTCGTGATGTAGGTTCAGGTTCTCAGCATCCATATCACGCTTAGATCGGTTCCCAATCTCCAGTTCAGCTGAATCAGTGGTGAGTCCTCATTCTCCGAGGACAATAGTCATGAGTTTCTTTTCACTATTTTTAGTCCTTTAGTTTTAGTTTTTCTAGACTTAGCTGGTACCTGTCCTAGCATTTCTAGTCAGTTAGAGGCTATTTTCAGTCATAGTTAGATTCAGCTTATTACTGAGTTAATATCATCTTTGTATTAAACTCATCAGTTCTCATTTATCTCAGTTATAGTATATAGGTATGCCCCATCTTTTCATTTTTATTTATGATTTAGCTTGGGCATCAATTTATTATCTTTAGTATGCTCATGATCATGCCAGCAGGGTTAGCTTGGGATCACTTGTGGTCCTAGGTCCCGTGTCCACGTCTCGGAGGTAGTCTCGGGGCATGACAGAAAATATCAGGAGAAAAGAGGAAAGTATCAAGGTGTTCATCGAGATTCTTGAGTTTTGTTTCGGATTTAATCCATGGGTTTGATCCCTAAGAGGCATTTAAGTTTCCATAGTGTTAGGTTCATTCACCCACACGCCAAACATGATTTTCATATTCGAATTCGTCCATAAAGATTGAAAGATTTAAATTCTTGATAAGTGTTCTTGAGGTTTCATTCTAAAACTTGTTTTGTTGGGGTTTTGATGATTTCTTAAGATGAAAGTGAGTGTTTTGAGAGTTGTATTAAGTATATTAGTGTGTGCTTATGTTAAGAAATTGAATCCAAGTGCTTGGGAAAGAAACCGTTCGAATCTAGGTAAAATAGGGTGAGAAAATGAGCAAACAAAGTCGTCGACGTTTTCTGGGTTGGGGCCTGGCACCCCACACCAGCCAGTGCGCCCCAACCACACCTCTGTAGGTAGATGGCTGGCCCCCCACACCACTCAGTGTGCCAGGTTGCCTACCCCTACATGTTCTCTATCGTTTCGTCTGTTTGAGTTCTTTTGAAGGGTACATTTACTCCCCTTTGATCCTAAACACTCTAAGCTACTTCTAAACACCTAGAAATCATTCATAACCTTGAATTCATAATTCAAATTCAAGGTAGAGTTAAGAGTCAAGCCTTGAGAGTTCTTTCGAACATTTTGAGAAAGTCCATTTTGAGTCATTTTAAGGAGTCTTCTACAATTACTAATAAATTGTTTTAAGACTCAAGATAGTGAGCATGAGAGTGAGGAGAATGTATTCATGAGTCTACACTATCACCTAGATATTTTATATCATGAACCATAAATCTTGAATTCATATTTCACATTCAAGAAAGAGTTAAGATTAGAGTCCAAGAAAATATTTGAGTTCAATTGTGAATCCTTTGAGATCAACTATCGATTTGAGATAAGTTTTGAGGAAGTAAGTACGAGAATGAGAAGAGTCGTATACTTGAGTTCCATATTGTTATGTAGACCCTTGAGTCGAGTCGTTGATGTCCATAAATTCTGCATCGACTCCATAAATTGAGTATCATTGAGAGTAGTAGTATCTTCAAGTTCTAAGTCTTGAGTATCGAGTTCCTAACCTTTTCGAGATTATATTCCTAATTATGGGACTATTACATGTTACCCATGAAGTTCATGATTTGAGTAGTTCATGCCCATAATTCCGCATGAACCCTATAAGTCGAGTAGTCTTAAGATGAGAAGTATCTTTGAGTCCTTGAGTTGAGTAGTCCATGCCCATAATTCCGCATGAACCCTCCGAGTCAAGCATTCTTGAAGCGAGTATTATTATTGAAGTTCTTGAGTTCTGAGTTGTTGAGTCTCAAGTATTGAGTTCTAGTTACGGTTATTGAAAACCTTGAATTGAGTCGTTCACGTCCATATTTCGGCATGAACTTTATTTCGAGAAGTCTTTTACTATATTTTTAAACTTGTTTTAAGACTTTAGCATTGAGTTGAGTAGGTGTAAGAGTGAAGTTTATTTCTTCAAAAGATTATATGAGAACAAAGTATTTCCAAGAGTAAAATGTTTTCACATTTAAACAAGAGAGAAAACACTAATTTCCAAGAGAGCTTTTAAGCTAGTTTTTGAGTAAAAATATCAAACCACAAAAAGAGTAATGTTTTTAAACATATGAGCTGAGTATATTTTTGGGAGTAGTATTGATCAACGATATGGGGACAAGTTCAGATAACTCAAGTCTCCATAAACCATGTAGCCAACGTAGGTAGAAAGGGTCATACTTTTTAGATGATTCATTAATGCTTTTTAGCATAGATTAGTGGATCCACTTAGTTGAGGCGTTCTATATCCTGGCAAGTTATAGGACAGTTCTGACAGTGTGGGCGAGACGATGTATCATCACATAACTCATAGTGATGGTTGTCGATTAGAGAAACTGCCACAGAGTTGTATTATATTTTATTATATACAAATTGAGTTGTTATTGTATTCTTCAATACATTGAGTTGCTATCTACTGTTTTAAAAGTTTTCCATATATTGCATCTTTTATTGTTGCTTTATCTTGAATTCAGTATCTTGAGTTGAGTTATGTTTCACTGAGTTGAGAACCTTATTACTGAGTTGGGTATCTTATCCTTGAGTGATTCTGAGTTGAGTAAGTTTGAGTAGTTTTGAGTATCCTTGAGTATACCTTTGAGTTGAGTATCATACCTTTGAGTTGAGTATCATATCCTTGAGTTGAGTATCTTATTCTTGAGTTGAGTTTAGTTGAGTGAGTTGGGAGGAGATAAGTATGTTTCATTTCTATCAAGTTCAAGCTTATGTTTATGCTTTAGAATTCCTCTTACATGCTCGTACATTCTATGTACTGAGCAATTTGGTCAGCATCATTTCATGATGCAGACACAGGTACTCTGGATCATCAACAGGCGCTTCGTTGATACCGCATGTAGTTCGAGTTAGCTATGGTGAGCCTCCTTGCTTCCAAAGGATTCCACTTGTACTTTCACAATATATCAATTGTTAGGATGTCGTGGGCCTTGTCCCGACTTCCATCTTTGTCAGTTGGTGGCTTCATAGATAGACAGTAGGGTTTCAGAAGTCTGTTCATTTATTTTGTTAAATGTTTTAAAGACTTAAGTTGCCTATTTTGTGGCGAGTTGAATATATTATTTTTATTCAGAGTTTTTCATTTGAGTTAAAGCTTTGTATTTGAGTTTCATGAATTTTTTTCACTTTTTAAGCTTTGTATGTTGAGTTAGTCTTCCACTAATGGTTCTCGAGTATCGGCCACATCCAGGGTGTAGGCTCGAGTCATGAAAAATTTACTTCATTAGAATAGTGGTACCTCATATATCGCTAAACTTCGAACTCACTCAACAACATTAAATCACACGAAATTTTTTAAAATGCAAGAAGAGAAGAGTAGAAGATTAACAAAAAAAATTGGTTGAAAATGAGAGTAAACCCTTCTATTTATAGTAAACAAAGGGTAGTATGAACAAGTATTTTTTGTGTCTTATCTTAAAAGTCATGACCTTTCCAAGAAGTCACAACCTTTTGGAAAAGTCACAACTCATCGAAAAATCACAACCCTTTGAAAATAGTAACAACTTATCAGAAAAGTCACAACTCATCAAAAAAGTCACAACCTATGTTAGGGATATTATAGTAATTAAACATTCAAGTTAGGAGTTCATGCTTTTAAGGTAATATAAATATAAATATAATAGAAGATATAGATATAGATATAGATAGATAGATAGATATTGTATCCGGCGAATGTATTTAATATTGTATTTAAATGTATATTTAGGTACTATCTTCTTTCCCCCTCTCTATGTTATGTATTTCTACCTTTTTCTGTATGTTTTAAATATTTTTGACGTATTATGCGATCGTATTAATTGTAATGATATATCCTTTTAGGTTAAATCCTCTCTTTTCCTCCTCTCACTATATATTGTTAAGGTGTCAGGCAAGTCCATTTGTTGTATTTACATGCATTTAGGTTGGATTCCCTCTCTCTCACACTTCTCTCTCTACATATATTTTTATATTTGTGAGGTGTTAGATGACATTATTTGCTATATTCATATATAAATTTACGTTGTATTCTATACTTCCACCTTTTCTCTCTCTCTCTCTCTCTCTCACACACACACACTTACATCATTTGTATGCATTCGCTCTTATATCAGTGTATTCATTTTCTCTTGTATCACTTGTATTCAAAACTTTTATATCACGTGTATTCATTTACGCTTGTACCACGTGCATTCACTTATTTTGGTATCACTTGTATTCATTCGCTCTTATATTCATTTGATCTTGTATTACTTGTATATAGATATACATAGATACACACATGTAAATCCTCAAAGTTTCCAACTCGCCTTCTGTAGATAAACTAATACACAGATACACAAATGTATTTACTCAAAGATACCCACTCATCTAACATATATACATTGATACACATATACACAATTATTTCCTCAAAGTTGTCCACTTAGATTTCTAAGAGAAAAAACAAAGAAAAGACGTATTCCTCAAATGCAGAAATGTGTATCGAACGAGAGCTAACAGGCTATCATGCGGAAGAGAGACATATGGAAAGATAGGTACAAATATCAAAATAAAGGAAAGAGATAGAATCAAGTATACATAATAAATCTCCAAGACCTAGTATCAATTGATATTCGAGCTTCTAATCGAAATAGGAATGCTGTACAAAGAAAATACAAATATACAGAACCATCTCTAAATATAAATAAAGACTAGTCCAACCAAAAATAAATGGAGAAGGATAACTCCGAACTCCTAGTGCTCACCCAGTCTTCGAATAAAAAAGCTACTTCGCACGAGGAACAAGTCAATGGTGAGAACTCATACTAGGATCTGCAAGGTGCAAAAGTGTAGTATGAGTACCAATAAGTGGTACTCAGTAGGAAGTGACCAACTGAGCTTCAAAGATAAATCAAACATATATAATAGATAAAGAATGGAGATATATTACAAGTAGCTAAACAAACGAGAACACAAAATAAAAGTAAGTAGAAACAAGGAAAAAGGATATAAGAAGTAGGTAACTGACTCAAAGGAACGTACCTAAAGGTGCTAGCCTAATAACCTTATAACAACAAGATTCTACTATGGAAGTCAACTAACCAAATATATACTAAACATAACCACCACAAAACATCATAAAAAGCCAATAGGCCAATCTAATCCAGCTCAATCTAAAAGTATCAAACAATGGGAAACAAGGGCCAACCTAACCCTATCATATAAACTATCTATCATAATATCCCAAACAACAAAATCATAATCAAACAATAACCTCGCCAAGCCCACATAAACCTAAAAGGTACACAACAACAAACATAACACAGGCGCCCCTGGATTATATGACCGGTAGGTGTAAAAATAAACAATTATATTGTTGATAAGAGATGCATATAAATGAGAGTTATGCTATAAAATTCAGTAGTGCCATCAGTTCCAAGTGCCACATACCAAGTATATACACCTACCTTCTACCTTGGGCCCCCGGCATGCCAGGCCAGCCCCATGTGGCTCTCTCCTCCTATTCAGTGGGTCATAACGATGGACGACTCATAAGGGACTCAAGAAGCCGGTATATACCTGCTTGGTCTAGATCCAGGACTTTCATAATGGATCCTCTTAAATCTACTCCATTATGGTATCGGAGATATATATCACCAAAATAGTATAGAAAGGGTCGGTGATTTCGTCGACCAACCAAGTAAAAAAGTGAGCACATCATTGATGCATCTATTATATCAAAAGTTCACTTATCAATGTTAAGCAGTAGTATGACTCCCATTAAAAGTGTTTTTAAGAGTAAAAAGGGTAATACCCTACTTTCTCAAAAATTAAGGTAAAATAAATGCATTTGTTTGGTTCGTACTACAAAACATGTGAAAGAGTTTCAATGCAATGCATGTCATCACTAGAATCCGAACAACCTAATATATATAACCAGATATCACCTTGCTCTAAGGACATAGAAAATGAACATAAAATACAGTTGTTCCTCAACCAAGGCCTCGAGCCCAATAATATTCCAACACACCCAACAATAACATCATAATACAGTCACTAATATTCAATAATGAAGGGAATTATGAAGGATCAAACAATTAAGAAAGAAACTCAAAGATATCCACCTTTACCCTAAGTTACTACTAAACACAAAACACAACTTATGCAAACCCACAACTATAGTAAGCAACTATGATTCTGAAGCCAAGTCTAAATTAGGGATCAACATCAAGTTTATGGTCCTATCAGGGTAAATTCCCATAATACTAAGTAAACCCACAGTAGAGGGTACACCCCATAGTAATTACTACACAGAGCAGCTATATTAGCTAAAGGATCGTTAGGAACTCATTCTAAGGCACTTAGATCACCACTATTCTAAAGTATCAAACATCAACTCCAAAGATGATAACAATGATAAATTAAGCCATACGTAAGAAATATAAACCTAAGCTAAGGATTTCATAATGCAATACTAGTTTGAGGCTACTATGGGAATCAAAAAAATAGGAATAAGAAAGCAATCCTAGACAATTGACATACATAAACAACCTACATGCAATATATACTAAGCATTATCTCATGGTACAAAATCTAAAAATTGTAGACGTAGCCTACCTTGAAGTCAAACTACAATCCTAAATTGTCCATGAGCTGCCCACCTCATCTCCACGTCCTTCAAAATGCACAATACTATAAACATCCAAAAATAAGTATCATTATAAAAAGAACAATACCCATATTGGTATGATATAACTTGAGGCCAAATTTGCGTAAATAATAGGCTCATGGGACCCGTTAATTGAATTCTAAAATTGAACTCGTTTCTAGGTCCATTATAGCTCAGGAAACTTGTGCTCAGACTTTGAGAAAAATTGAATCTCAGAACCCTTCCAAATCAGCCCCAACAATTTAAGAGAGTCAAAACCATCATTTAAGGAGAGAAAAGATGGTTTGGGCAAGGAACTCTTGTAATAACGAGTTCACAATGCTCCCCCAATAACCTCAATGCAATGACCCAACAATTCTTGATTATTTGCACAAGAAATGATAACAATTGATCAATATATCATCTTTTGAACTAAGAACGAATGAGCAGAAAATCATTGAAATTGGATATATACTACCAGGGGTCCATCTCCGCGAATGCAAGACCTAGTTCGTGAATGTGGAGATCAACCTGGACCAGTGTCCAAGTGACCTTTTTCTATGAGCGTGAAGTTTCGCTTGACCATTCTTTGGGAACACGGGAACATGGTCCGCGAATGCATGAACCTGGTAAGCAAATGTGAGGGTCAACCTTGACCATTATCCATGAACATGGGACCTATTCCAAGATGCACCAGCAAAGGTTGCATCAACTAAAATTTTTGAGATTAGAAATACTCTAATTGGGTGCTTGGGATTCATTCAAAACCACGTAGATACAAATGAACTATGCTACTCAATAGAGTTCGACATTCCACACTCAATGGAGATGTTGAAACTTCCAACACAAGTTGTCTCAGCAAAAAGTGGGTCCTACACACAAGGCTCCATTTTTGGCATAAGCCACAAGGTTTCTTGAAATGGATTCGAAAGTCTTGAGACCCAAGACAAAGGTCAATCTATATCAAACTCGACGTTTTGGAGCTAACAAAACAAGTCTCCCTAAAATTTTGACCAAAGTCAAATATCTAATATTTAGAAACTCCAAAACAGGAAGACTTGCTTAAAACCCAAATGAACAACCAAGTGACCAAACTGTCAATCCCAACAGGTCATAAATGGCTTAGGGTCGCTATAAGAAATCTATAAACAAAAATATTGGAAAATAGAGGAAATGACATGGATGGTGATTACAACATCCACTACTAAAACAGCTTTCTTCCTTAAAAGTCAAGGAAAAGATAAAGGTTGAAGGCTTGAAAAGATGAGGTTGGTGGGTCCAAATGCTCGGCCAGACTTTTAGACACTCACTCGAATTGAAAAATGCCATCCCAGAACTCATGTTAGGAGAATTCTCTCGAAGTCACTTTTTTCGCTCCAAAACTTAAAACTAGCCACTAGTTCCTTATTTTAATGTCATTTCCTATCCAACTGAACGGCCTCGACCAAATGCACTAAAATTGTCTGAGGTATACCAATACCACATGGATGCGACAGAACTAAGCAAACATAGATAAAGGAAGATGCAAACTAGCTCACAAATTGAATTATATGTTGTATGCTACAAAAACAAAATCTTATGTTCATAAAGAGAATCCTATTAGTATTGTGCCATACTAAACCTCTCCTGAACCATCTAGTTCATGCCTGCATAACCGCATTATCCCTAACCTCAAAAGAATGACATATTACGCCTAAATGTCTAAGAGTGGCAGAGGCTAATATAAGCAACTCAGACCATGAATAAACCCAAAATCTAGTCCCAATGGCGCCTAGAACCAACAACGTAAGTTTGAAACACAACCTCTAACAGTTGAACAAACTACTCCAATGTCTTCCTTCTACCAAAGAAACTCTTAAAGAATTGATGCAAGATGAAAATCTTAGCTAGACATAGTCAAAAGCCTATGTCATGTGACCATGAACTGCCCATAAAGTGAAACTTCGAGCCATCATCCAAACCTAAGGAAAATTGAGCCTTTAGGTAGTGACTAAGCATAGTCAACCAATTAAAATGGCCTATATGGAACTATCTCCCAAGCTTCCAATCTCATTTGAGCCTTCTTGTGGAAACTTGGCTAAAAATATGTCACGAACCAAAGTATACCTTAGGTGTAACATGCGTATAGGACCCCGAGAAAGCCTATACAAGCAACTTATCATACATCATAAAAGATAATAGAATTTAAACAATTCAAAATACAGCCTTATATCATTAAGAGTTTCACAAAAGCGGGAGTCTAACATAAGTCTCAAAGTCATCTAGTACATCATAATGAAAGTGATTGAGACGTAACCCATACATCACATACAAGTCTAAAATGAAAATGATATCAAGCAATAAAGAAGTCTTGGTCTTTGGAACATGAAGACTCTCCAATCTTAAACTGAAGAACTCAAGGCATGTCTATCCATGAGTGTTTGGAATAGAAGCATTGAATCCTACATGTCACGCCCTGAGCCTAAACCCTGGATGTGGCCGGCACTCGAGAAAAATTGTTGGCCCCAAGCAAACCCTTGGCTTGGTTCAACTCTAAGCGGAAGACTTACTCAACAATAAATGAACTTTAAAAGTAAAGATTTAACTCAATGTCTCAAAATAGATACTCAGAATATGTTAAATAAAACATTCACTGGCCAAAAGAGGCAACTCAAGTCTCTAATAACGATGATGGAAGTCGAGACAAGACCCACGACATCGTAAAAAAACTGAAATATATAAATGGAATCCTCCTAAAGCAATGAGGCTCACTAAAGCAACTCAGAAACTACAAGTTGTATCAACGGTGCACCTGTTAATGACCCTGAACTCTTGTATCTGTATCATAAAATATGCAAGCCAAATGGTGTCAGTACATGGAATGTACGAGCCTGTAAGGGGAACTCTAAACTACAAACATAAGCATGAACTAATAAAAAGGAAAGGCTAGACATTGTATCATCACATAGCTCATAGTGATGGTTGTCAGTTAGAGAATCTCCCAAGTAAGAGTAAAGAGTTATTATTGTATTTTTAAATACATTGAGTTATTATCTACTATTTTAAAAGCTTTCTTGATAATGCATCTTTATTGTTGTTTTTATACTTAACTGAGTTGAGTACTTCTGAGTTTGAGTTGAGTTGAGTTGAGATGTAAGGATCCAGGATTTGGGGGTCTTTGATCCCACCCATGGCCGACCAGTACGGTCCGTGGTTGGACCTACGGACCGTAAGTCTAGCCGTTGGTAAGGGTCAACAACTATTTGGAGAATAAGGGCTTTTGGGACAACTTCAAACGGTCATATCTTTTAGCACAAAATGAATTAGGTGGCCCATGACCTATCAAATTAATGATAATTGAATCCTCTTTTCAATGCCACCAAGTTTGCTAATATCCAAGCTCGGAGTAAAAAGTTATGCTCATCTCAGTAGAGCCCTGTTGGGCAGGGCTACAAACCACAACTCAGTTGACAGGCGGTGGTTAAAATGACGGCTCGTCAGTCCCACCTTGGATGGTACTATGTCAGTTTTAAGTCATGGTCGTTTTGGTCTTTTCTCCTAAGCATTGGGAACTTAAATTACATTGTTTTATGACTAAGCTACATCATTTACTTAGTCTAAACATAATAATCTAGTCAGAACCTACCCAAAACCCTCATTAAATCACCCAACTTAGAGCAAAAATAAAAGAAAGAGGCGGCCAGTTCTCTCAAGAACAAGCAGAAGTGTTCTTCAAAGTTCAACCCCAAAATCCAAAGGATTTGTTTGTATATTTCATCATCAGTTTTGTGGGATTTCACTAATGGGTTCCTTTCACCCATTAGGTTCCTAGAATTCAATTAGTTCTTCAAACTCTCATAAACTGTTCAGAACTAGGGTTTCTAGATTTTCAAGATTTATTGTGATTATGGTTCCTTTGATCTAAATAACTTGTTTCTTGATAATTTAGTATAATTCTATGCATAGAACTCAGAACCCTAGCTTGTGTAAATTTATCCTAGTTCATGAATTATACTTGATAGGCCAACCAGACAGAAATTTATGCTATATTTTCAGTATATAAATGTTGCATTCTCAATTAGCATGTCAGTTTTGAGCTATTCAGTATTTAGTGCATTTTAGCTTCATGAATATTCAGTTGGGAGTAGATTTAGCACCGAGTTGGACTAGGGTTCAGCGTACCCTCAAAGTCCTAGAACTACGTGCTAACGTAGGTTCAGAAGTCATATGTGTTGGGCATACATTTTAGTGATCACGCCACAATCATGCATCTACACCCCTGGAAAGGTATATTGGGTCCTTTCGATAGGGAGTATACATCGGACTCCATGTTTAGCTCATATGGTTTATGTCGGTTAATAGTAGCTCCCACAGTCAGTCTTTTAGTGCATTGACCAGGTTTTCAGCATTTACTTCAATATTCAGTCAACATACTTTATTCATGATTAGTACTTTGTCATTGCATCCAGTTATCTTTCAGTTATACTTCAGTACTTATCCATATCCTTATTCAGATTATATCATTGCTTAGTTATGCCTTGTTCAGTTATACTTTGTTCAGCTTAGCATAGCTATATCATGCATGCTCAGTACATTCCAAGTATTGACATATACTTTGTGCTACATCATTTCATGATGTAGGTTCAAGTACTCAGCATCCTAATCACGCTTAGATCGATCCTCGGTTTGTCTTCTGTAGCTTTAGTGATAAGTCCTCATACTACGAGGACACCAGACATGCTTTCTATTTTAGTCTTTACTTCAAAATTTAGTTTTGTTAGAGTTAGCTGAGGGAATGTCCTAACAACTCAACTCAGTTAGAGGCTATTCAGACATAGTAGTAGATTCTGCTTAAATTGTTAAGTGGTTGTTTCAGTTATCACTAAACTCGACTAGTTGGGTTTTCCACATTTTTAGATATCCACTATTTTTAGCATCCGCATAGTACATGTGTTACTCAATTATTTCCAATATGCTTGATATATGTCAGAATCAGGGTTAGCTTGGGGTCACTCGTGATCTTAGGTCCCGTATTACTTCTAGGGGTTTCCTATGGGCGTGACAAACTTTGTATCAGAGCATTAGATATAAGAGTCCTAGGATGTCTAAAAGCCGCACTAAGTAGAGTCTATTTCATTGGTCTAAAGCGCGCCACATATATGAGGGGGAGGCCACGAAGTGTTTTAAGAAAAACTTCACTTACTTTGCAATTATTATCGTGCGTGAGGTGTGATTCAACTTCTCATTCCTAATCTGTCATTATATGTTTCAGATCATGCCTCCTCGTAGAGCTAATGCATGGAATGCTAATGACCACAATGTTAACTCACTTCCTCCAGTCCTGAACCATGAGGTTACGAATGCTGAGTTTTGCAATGCAATCCAACTATTGGATCAAACAGTAGCCAACC
Source organism: Solanum acaule (assembly GCA_036250505.1). NCBI lineage: Eukaryota > Viridiplantae > Streptophyta > Magnoliopsida > Solanales > Solanaceae > Solanum > Solanum acaule. The sequence continues at coordinate 14,969 of JAJOOR010015614.1, read as the reverse complement.
AGAACAATCAGTAGGCCCATGTTCCTACAAACCCCATTAGTGGATCAGCTGTAGCTAGGGTTCGAGACTTTGTCTGTATGAATCCACCAGAATTTCTAGGGTTGAAGGTTGGTGAGGACCCACAAAACTTCATTGATGAGGTCAAGAAGATTTTTGGGGGTAATCCAAGTGACTAGTATTGAGAGTGTTGAGCTATCTTCCCATCAACTCAAGGCTATGTCTTATATCTGGTTCACGCAATGGAAGGAAAACAGGGGTGAGAATGCAGCTCTTGTGACATGGAATTGTTTTACTGGAGTTTTTCTGGACAGGTTCTTCCCGAGAGAGTTGAGGAAGGCTAAGGCCCAGGAGTTTATGAACTTGAAGCAGGATTCAATGTCAATTCAGGAATATGGGCTGAAGTTCACCCAGCTCTTCAGGTATGCTCCATATATGGTTGCTAATTCGAGGGCACAAATGAGCATGTTCTTGTCTGGAGTATCCGATTTGGTAAAGACTGAATGCATGAATGCAATGTTTTTAGAGGATATGGATATCTCCAGACTCAGGACTCATGCTCAGCAAATTGAGGGAAACAAGCTTAGGAAAATGGCTAAGGAAAACAAAAAGGCTAGAACAGGAAATTATGAATACTCTCAGCAGAGGTTGGGCGGTGGAAATCACTCACAGTTTTAGCAAAGATCTAAGGCTCCAACACCTTCATCAGCTAGAGCAATGTCCCCCAGGTTTTGAAAGGATAAAAAAGGTAGGGCATCAAGCTCTAAGTCACATGGGAGTGTTTTAGGTAATTGGGCTTTTCTAACTTGCCCAAATTGTCGTAAAAACCATCTGGTGAGTGTCTTGCTGGCAAAGAGGGGTGTTTTGGATGCGGTCATTCTGGTCATTGGTTGAAGGATTCCCCTTCTTCCAGGCAAGGACAAGGAGGTAACAGGGCTCCGTCTACTACTTAAGTAGCTCCAGCGGGTCACCCTACTCTGTAGGGTGCCTCGTCTGGTACATATGGTGGTCAGCACCAGAACAGGTTGTATGCTCTCTAGGCTTGCCAGGACCAAGAAGATTCTCATGATGTGGTCAACTATACGTTAAGAGTCTTCTATTTAGATGTTTATGCATTGTTAGATCTAGTGGCTACACTGTCCTTTATAACTCCCTATATAGTAGTAAACTTTGGTGTTAGTCCAGAAAGTCTCTCAGAACCCTTCTCAGTCTCTACACTAGTTGGTGACCTAGTTATAGCTAGACTGCTATACATAAATTGCCATGTCACAGTTTCCAGAAAGTCACCTCAGCAGACCTTGTAGAGTTAGAAATAGTAGATTTTGATAACATTCTAGGCATGGATTGGTTACATTCATGTATGCCTCTGTCGATTGTAGAATTAAGATCATCTAGTTTCAATTTCCAAACAAGTCAGTCTTAGAATTGAAGGGTAGTAGCTTAGTACCTATGGATCAATTTATCTCTTACCTTAAGGTTAGGAAAATGATTTCCAAAGGGTATATCTCATCATCTTGTTCGAATTAAGGATTCAAAATTTGAAACCCAATACTTATGTCAGTCCCAATGGTAAACGAGTTTCCAGAAGTGTTCCTCGAAGATCTTCCCAGAATTCCTCCCAAAACGGCAATCGACTTCGAAATAGATCTCCTTCCAGATACGAAGCATATTTTGATTCCTCCTTACAAAATGTCTCTAATTGAGCTTAAGGAATTGAAAGAACATGTCACGGTCAGAGCCTACACCCTGGATGTGGCTAGCACTCGAGAACCATTGTTGGTCCCCAAGTAAACCTTGATGAGTCCACAAATTGGACTCATTTAGGGCTTTATTTTAATGCAAATAGTGTCCTTGAATTCTTGTTTTATCTTAATACCTGATTAAAATGCTGAAGTTTCAGGTATTTGAAGTTTTTAGGGGAAGCATGGACACTTAGGTGCTAAACGGAGCAAATAGGGCTGAAAAGAACAAGAAATTGAATCTTATGGATTGCCGAGTTTAACTAGGTAAGTCGCCGAAACGACATGAACCGCCCTTCGTTCCAGTATGTGAATCCTTGAAGGAAATGGATCAAAAGGCGAGGAAAGGAGCAGTCGCCGATCAATTCTGTGAAGCAGTACTATACCGCCCAATGATCAAGAATGTGAGGATACTAAAGGCAAGACACTAAAGGCAATGAGCTAACCAAATGGCGGATCGCTGAGTTCATCGACGATCTCAACTAATGTCGCCGAACAATCCTCCGCAGCACAATCTATGAAAACTATAAATACTATTTAGATATATTGAGTGTGGAACAATTATTATTATTATTTTCACTTTAGAACATATTCTAGTTGATATTTTTCTCTCAAGTTTGGAGAGGATTTTTGTGGAGACTTGAAGAAAGGAGTTCTTCTTTCCTAAGTTGGAAGTGGGTCTTCTCTATTCATCTTTCTTTGTTTAATTCAAGGTTTAATTTCTTATATTCAGTTGATTTCATTATCATGTTAGGTATAATTTATTATTTCTTGATGTGTGGCTAAAAACCTCCATTCTTGGGGTGTGATTTAGCAAATATTGGTTGATATTCTTGTTGGGTTTTGCTTGCTGATAGGTTAGATGTATTTTAATGGTGATTTCAGCTAGTGGTTGTGGTTTAATCTAAAGGGTTTGTAGTTGCAAATACAAAGCCACCCATGTGTTTTCGGCTTGCCCGAGAGGGAGGTCGCGAAACCAAAACCACTAGACTGATGGCCTAAGAAGTGGGTCGACATGAGGTTCAGCCCGAGAGGGTGAGCGCTAGTCCCATATCCTAACATTCAGCTCGAGAGAGTGAGTGGGGTAAGGCGTAGGCTGGTTTTCATGCGGCAAATGGGTGTCCGAGAGGAACGCATTTGAAACGGGGTAAGTTTCCCGAGAGGGAACTTATTTCCATTTAAAGCTTAGCCTAGTGACTATTATTTTGCAAATTTCCTATCGAAAGCATGTACCCAACAATTTAACTCAACTTGTATTGCGGTCACATCCCAAGAACCTTTCCCCATACTTGATTTTCTTGTTTATTTTGTTGTTTTAGTACTTGTTACAAAAACCCCTTTGATATTTGACACTTTTGTGTCACCCCCTTTAATTTACAATGTCTTTTATCGCAAATGTCTTTAACTACGATTAACTTGAATGAAATTCTAATTGGTTATTAATTCTCAAAACCGCTCCCTTGGGACACGACCCCAACCCTTGGTTGGGTTACTATTGTCATTGGTCACGATAAGCATCAAAATGGCGTCGCTGCCGGGGAGTGATGTTATTTGAGAATATTTAGTTGAGTAAAGTTTTCATTCTTTTTTAGCCATAATTTTACTAATCTTACTCTTGGTCTTGCTCTGTTAAGTTATGATTTGAAGTAAGGTGTAACTAGGTTGAATAAGCACCCACAAATCAATGGATTTTCCTCCACTAGAGGTAATGAGGATTCGAGAGTGCATACTGACCTTTAAGCAGTTGGAAGGAGAACAAATACATAAATCGTGGGCAAGATTCAAAGGGCTAATAGCTCAAGGACCAAATAATGGCATCCCTGACATGGTTCTTCTGGACTGTTTCTACAGAAGCCTCTACCCCGGAAACAAACAATTACTTGATCAACTAATTCCATGAGGGATTGCACATATTTCTTACATGATGGTTGCTCAGTTGCTAGACCATATGACTGAAGCTGAGCGAAAGATTGAGAAAGATGTAATGTTGGCCACGCTGAAGACACAGGTGGATGGATTGGCCAAGAGTGTGATGAAAATCGAATCTCAGTGTAAGAAAAAGGATAAATATGCCCCTCTTGGTGAAAGAAAGAGTTATAGGGACAAGGAGGTGGAACGCATTGAGGAAATGCACTCAACCATTCTACTCAAGTTGAGTGATCAATGTGGAGCGTTGGACGAACTGAAAGAAGACACTGAAGGCATGAAGCGCATAACTTGGTCTCAATCCAAAGCTGTCCAGCAGCTAGAAAAGCTTATGGAGCAGGCATTACCTCATGTTCACGCACAGGAAAACCAGGGGTTACCTAAGCATGATGTGGGTGGCTCCAACTATGAAGCTTAAAGTCTTAACTTGCATCGTGCCACGACGTTAACTAAGGCGTTGTTTGGGAGGCAACCCAAAACCCCATATTATATTTGCGTACTAGTAAAATAATAGTGTCTTAGTTTTGCAGATTGAAGTATGGTAGGTGCCAAAGAGGTGCAGAATGGCGAGTAGCAGACCCAGTTGGCAAGTCGCTGAAGACGTCGGTGATCAATGATATTTCGCCGTTTGACTCAAGGCATCCTCTGAGCCTGGAGTCAGTAAAACTCGGTGAGCTCAGAAAGGTTTCGACGATTCACCCACCTGATCGGCGATTTCGATGGTCACCGTCGTTCGAACATCCACAACTGTTGAGAAGTTCTGTAAAACTCGGTAAAGTAAAAATTTGTTTGGCGAAGCGTCGAATCTCCCAAAAGCTATTTGTCTGTCACAGATTGGGAACAAACTAGATAAGCTGCAGGCCAACACATAAAAAGGTAGCTAATTAATCACTCGAGAGCGTGGGTTGAAGATGGACGCATTGGAATGCTAAGAAAAGTTGTACAGAGCTTAATGAATCATTCGGCAATGCACCAAACGTCCCCAGCATACCTTTGGCTTTACGCGACATCTGTTGAAGGACTCCAACTCAAAACATCTACCTAACCAGGATTATTCTCTAGCCCTATCTCTATCTTTCTTTAATTTGACCTCTAGATTATTGTTATATATTTGAGGACAAATATTTTTTATTGTGGTGAGGTGAAGCTCACCTTTATTTGCTTGTTATGGATGCTTTTGTTTCTGTATATATTTGGGTTGTTTGCTTTAAGTTGTGTTTTAAATTACTACTTTTCTGTGGATGTTTGAGCTCATGGCTCCTATTGTTTTACTTGCCAAATAATTTTGACCCTTTCGGAAAAAATTCGCCACCTCTTGTGTTGAAAGTGGTTGTTCTTATGCAAAAATTAAGTCTCGGTTTTGATCAATACCGATGACTTGAATAGTGCTCTCAATTGAACAAACATGAATGCATGGCTACGATGAGACAAAATGAAGTTACATAGACAATATGTGCACTCTTTAAATCTCGTTATGACTAGTCATTTATCGAATTGATTCTCTTGTGATGACCGTTACACACTAGCGAACGTGTCTAGTCTTGTTTGACTGAAGTATCGATGCCTTGTGTGATTAGCTTACTTTGAACCTTGCATGAATAAACCTAGAATTTGCCTTGTTAGTCTGATTGATTTAGAAAGGTGTATTCTGGAGATGATCTTAGGAAATTTTAACGAGTGTGAGCCAATTTGACATATACCTCTTTTTGTGGCCTACCTGTGAGCGTGTGAAACTCTCTTGAACACCCTTTGAGTCTTACCTTTCTTTGGAAGAACCTTGATAAATCCTAGACTTTACTTGATCCACTACCTATAATCCTCTTGATTTGCGGTTTAGTGAATAGCCAACTTAGGACAAAAGGCTTAAGTTGGGGTGTGGTGAAAAGAAAAGGGAGAAGTCAAGAAGCGTTATAAGAAGTCCCCATTAACCCATGTTGCAGAACAATGAAGCCCTCCATAAAAAAAATTGTGGAATAAAGTACAAAGGATATTGGGGTTCCAAGCAATTCATGGGGAGTGAATAAAAGGATGACTTAGAAGCGCTAGAAAAAAAAGTGATAAAGGAAAAGAAGGGAATGCTTTGAGAATACCACATCTCACGAGGAAAAAGTCACCAAGCCTAAATGACCATACATTTGCACTCAGCCCCATTACAAGCCTTAGAAAGACCTTTTTAATCTTGAATAAGCTGGATCAAAAGTCAATTGGAAAATAAGGGCAAACCTATGGGTGATAACATGCATTGTGTTCCTCTTTTTGAGTGTGAGAGTTGTATCTGATTCCTGATCTTAAATTGACTCATATATGTGTGTGAATATGGAATTATTCTTTGTGCGAGGGCATTTAGATATTTTGTTGAGCTTGAACTTGCACAAGTAGCAAGTATTGTGAGCATGAGAATCTTTTGTGATGGTGTGTCACAATTTGAATCTTTGAGTACACAATTGATCCTTGCATAAGTTAATTGAGTCTTGTTGTGTGGATTCATGATTTAGTCTTGTGTAGCACTATTTGAGGCACTCTTTTTGAATGGCTAAACTTGAGTTTGCTTGAGGACAAGCAAAAGTTTAAGTTGGGAGTGTTGATGAGTCCACAAATTGGACTCATTTAGGGCTTTATTTTAATGGAAATAGTGTCTTTGAATGCTTGTTTTATCTCAATACCTGATTAAAATGCTGAAGTTTCAGGTATTTAAAGTTTTTAGTGGAAGCATGGATACTTAGGCGCAAACCAGAGCAAATAGGGCTGAAAAGAACAAGAAATAGAATCCTGCGGATCGCCGAGTTTAACTTGGCGAGTCGCCAAAACGACATGAACCACCCTTCTTTCCAATACGCGAAGCCTTGAAGGAAGTGGATCAAAAGGCGAGGAAAGGAGCAGTCGCCGATCAGTTTCGCGAAGCAGTACTGTACCGCCCAATGATCCAGAATGCGAGGATGATAAAGGCAAAACACTGAAGGCGATAAGCTGACTAATGTCGCCGAACAATCCTCCGCAGCACAATTTGTGAAAACTATAAATACTATTTAGAGATATTGAATGTGGAACAATTATTATAAAACTATAAATACTATTTAGAGATATTGAGTGTGGAACAATTATTATTATTATTTTCACTTTAGAACATATTCTAGCTGATATTTTTCTCTCAAGTTTGGAGAGGATTTTTGTGGAGACTTGAAGAAAGGAGTTCTTCTTCCCCAAGTTGGAAGTGGGTCTTCTCTATTCATCTTCCTTTGCTTAATTCAACGTTTAGTTTCTTATACCCAGTTGATTTCATTATCATGTTAGGTATAATTTCTTATTTCTTGATGTGTGGCTAAAAACCTCCATTCTTGGGGTGTGATTTAGCAAATATGGGTTGATATTCTTGTTGGGTCTTGCTTGCTGATAGGTTAGATGTATTTTAATAGTGATTTCAGCTAGTGGTTGTGGTTTAATCTAAAGGGTTTGTAGTTGCAAATACAAAGCCACCATGTGTTTTCGGCTTGCCCGAGAGGGAGGTCGCGAAACCAAAACCACTAGACTGATGGCCTAAGGAGTGGGTCGACATGAGGCTCAGCCTAAGAGGGTGAGCGCTAGTCCCATATCCTAACACTCAGCTCGAGAGAGTGAGTGGGGTAAGGCGTAGGCTGGTCTTCATGCAGCAAATGGGTGTCCGAAAGGAACGCATTTGAAACGGGGTAAGTTTCCCGAGTGGGAACTTATTTCCATTTAAAGCTTAGCCTAGTGACTATTATTTTGCAAATTTCCTATCGAAAGCATGTACCCAACATCTCAACTTGTATTGCGGTCACATCCCAAGAACCTTTCCCCATACTTGATTTTCTTGTTTATTTTGTTGTTTTACTACTTGTTACAAAACCCCCTTTGATATTTGACACTTTTGTGTCACCCCCATTAATTTACAATGTCTTTTATCGCAAATGTTTTTAACTACGATTAACTTGAATGAAATTCTAATTGGTTATTAATTCTCAAAACTGCTCCCTTGGGACACGACCCCAACCCTCGGTTAGGTTACTATATTATCGAAGATCGTAGACACTCATACCGTAAGTTAGTGTCGTTGGTCACGATAAGCATCAAACCCTCATCCTGGCGGGCTACAAATGAAAGACTAACTCAAGTATACAAAAGCTTAAAACTGAAATAAATTCAATAAATTCAAACACTCAACCTTTATAAAAGTCTGTGCAATACTCAAAATAAAAGTAAATACATAAACTCCTCAACTTTGTCTATCTATGAAGCCTCTACTATTATAGAAAGATATCGGGACAAGACCCACGACATCTCAAAACTAATAACTGTAAAGTAAAGGTGAAATCCTCTGAAATATAAGAAGGCTCGCCAAAGTTGACTGGAACTGCAAGTGGCATCAACAAAGCTTTTGTTGATGACCCTGAATACTTGTATCTGCATCATAAAATGATGTAGGCCAAATGGCGTCAATACATTGAATGCACGAGCATGTAAGGGGGATTCTAAAGCATAAACATAAGCTTGAACTGATGGAAAAGAAACATACTTACCTCTTCTCAACTCAACTCAGAGAAATAGGTCTCAACTTAATAATAAGATACTCAACTCTAACTCAAGATACTCAACTCAAACTCAAGATACTCAACTCAAACTCAAGATACTCAGCAACAATAAAAGATGCAATATCTGGAAAGCTTTTAAAATAATAGACAATAACTCAGTTGTATGCCAAAAATACAATAATAAATCAAGTGTATGAAAATACAATAATTACTCTGATTGTATATAAAAATACAAAGTAACTTTTGTGAGAGATTCTCTAATCGAAAACCATCACTATGAGCTATGTGATGATACAGCGTCTAGCCCATGCTACCAGAACTGTCCTATACTTTACCGGGGTATAGGACCTACTAACTAAGTGGATCTACTAGCTTATGCTATAAAGCAATAAGGATTCATCTAAAAAGTATGACCCTTTCTACCCACCCTGGCTACATGGTTTATAGGGGCTGTGAGTTGTCTTAACTCTCCCCCATTTCGATGTTCAATACTACTCCCAAAATATAACTAGCTCATATGTTTAAAAACATAAATCTTTCTTTGTTTTGAAATTTTTACTCAAAAATATTTCTCTTAAAAGCGATGGGACTCAAACTGCTCAAAACTCTTTTGGAAATTTCAATTTCCTCTCATCTTTAATGTAAAAACATTTACTCTTGGGAATACTTAGTTCTCATATATCATTTTAAAGAAAATGAACTCAGCTCTGCTCTTCCTCAACTTAGTGCTCAAGTCTTTAAAACAAGTTTTAAAACAATTTGTAAAAAGACTTCTTAAAACATGGTTCATTCCGAATTATGGACGTGAACGACTCAATTCAAGGTTTTCAATAACCATGCATAGAACTCAATACTTGGAACTCAACAACTCCAGAACTCAAGAAGTCAATGATACTACTCATCTCAAGAATGCTCGACTCAGAGGGTTCATGCGGAATCATGGGCATGAACTACTAAACTCAAAGACTAAATGATACCTCTCATCTCAAGAAGGCTCGACTCATAGGGTTCATGCGGAATTATAGGCATGAACTACTCAACTCAAGGACCTTCATGGGTAACATGTAGTAGTCCCGTGATTAGGAATAAAATCCCAAAATGATTAGGAACTCAATACTTAAGACTTAGAACTTGAAGATACTACTCCTCTCAAAGAAAATCAAGTTATGGAGTTCACGCGGTATTATGGGCATGAACGACTTGACTCAGGGATCTCAATGATAATGTAGACTCATGAACACATTCTCCTCCTTCTCATACTCACTTACTCGAGTCTTGAAAAAATTTAAAAGTTATTGTAGAAGACTTCTCGAAAAGACTCAAATAGACTTTCTTAAACTTTACTCAAATCAATAGTAAATCTCGAAGGATTCACAATTTAACTCAAAGACTTTGTTGAACTCTACTCTTAACTCTTCCTTGAACTTGAATTATGAGGTCAAGGATCATGACTTGATATATAGGATTTCTTGATGATTGGATGTAGGTTGGATAGTAAAAATCACTAAGAGAGAGAAGACATGTTTTGAAAGATCAAATACGGAACGAAGGACGGAGGCGGAAAGGACCTGACGTCCCTAGTACAGCATTGGTGCAACGCGCCAGCCCTCAGTTGACTGAGGCTGGTTTGGGGCGCACTGCAGGCACAGGGCACCAGCCCCTCAGGCGCAAGAGGGGCGCGCCGCCCCAGCCCCGCAGGCGCCAGCCCATTAAGAGAGTATAACTCGGTTTTAGCTCAAATGCACAATTCATATAAATATGAGTGCATTTTCTTGAACTCAACACTTAACTCACTCACAGGCTTCTCTCAAGCCCCTATGGAGTCTCATGACTTCCTCAAGATTTTGCTAAGAGAAACTCATCGATAAAGAACCGACTTTGCTTTTATGAGGGGTAGATTTTACTAAGAGCAACGAATCCGACGAATTTTTCTTCAATATTTTGCTATGATTGTTGCTAAGAGCAACGAATCCGACGAACTTTTCTTCAATTCTTTTCCAACCCTACCTAGTCTAAACTTGAATAATTTACTCCAAACTCTTTTTTATCCTTAAACTCAACCTAATTATAGTGAATTCTACACCAAAAACCCACCAGGAACAACACTCATTCGCAACTCTCACCTCAAGAACTTCATTATCAAAAATAAAGCACAAAACTTCAAGAACTCAACAAGACTATCAATATATTCAATCTCATGGATGAAATTCATAAAAAAAACTCATGATTGGCGTGCGGGCAAACAAACTCAACACTATGGAAGCTTACATGCCTCTTAGGATAAAATCCTTGGTGAAATCCCTCAAAGAATCGCAAGAATCTTGACGAACGCCTTGAACCTTTCCTCTTTTCTCCTCCTTTCTCTTCTTGAACTCCTCTAAAAACCCTAAGCATATTTTAGGAATAACTAAAACTGATTCCAATCAATTTAGACTCCTAAAACCTTACAAAAAACATTTAAATCTGATTGGGTAACGAAAGGATCAAAATACCTCTCATATTTTCAGGTAACTTTCCTTAATTGGACAGCCCGACTTCAAATGGGCATATCTCCCTCATACGAGCTCGAAAAGTAGCAAACTCGGTGGTGTTGGAAAGAGGATTCCAAGACATTTCATTTGATATCTTATGGGTCTCCTAACTCATCTTGTACTGAAAGTTATGGTCATTTGAAGTTGATCCAAAACTTAAAAGAACTAAAGAATGACTTGAATGAATTCTCTTTAATTCTTTTTAGAACTCAAGGTGCTATATATAGTGCACTGACCTTAACACTTAAGAAATTTTATATTCCTTGGTAAAATCCTACTCACAACGAAGAAGGGTTCGAGTCTTGGTTCAAAAATCTTCCGGAGTGTTACACATACTTTGCGCTACATCGTTTTATGATGTAGGTTCAGGCACTTGGCATCCAGATCACGCTTAGATCGATCCTCGGTTCGACTCTTCAGTTGTGAGTCCTCATACTTCGAGGACAATAGACATGCTTTCAATTTTAGTCTTTACTTCAGTTTTCAGTTTTGTTAGAGTTAGTTGGGAGCATGTCCCAATAACTCAACTCAGTTAGAGGCTATTCAGACGTAGTAGTAGATTCAGCTTGAGTTGCTAAGTGGTTGTTTCAGTTATCACTAAACTCCTATTATTTTGCATATATTCAGACTAGTTGGGTTTTCCCCATTTTCATATATCCATTGTTTTTAGCTTCCGCATAGTACATGTTTTACTCAATTATTTCATATATGCTCTATATATGCCAGACTCAGGGTTAGCTTGGGGTCACTCGTGATCCTAGGTCCCGTATTACGTCTAGGAGGTAGCCTCGGGGCGTGATACCTTGACTTTTTGACTTTACCTCATTGTTGATAGGTTTAATATGAAAAAATTGAAAATAGTGAAACCGCATTTTAAATATAAATTGTGTTTATCTGCCAAGCCGCATTTTAAATATATAGTTTTCTAACACTCACAAATCATTGTAGCAGTGGTTTTCATAAGTCCTACGGTTACATATATTGAGATCGATTTGCGGTGTTTTTTTTTAAGACAGTGGGTTTTTAGGGTGGTTATAAACCTATGTTAGTTATTTTATCAAATTCTGAATACATTCATATTATGACAGTTGTAACCTCCGTAATTTTTTACAAACAATTAGCATTTTGTTCTTTATACAATTAGATAACAATTAATATGAATTTTATAATTAATAACTCAAACTTGTACATTCATATATAAGAAACAAATAGTTTATTCAATACACCTATAATAAAAAAAAAATGTATTTTAAGGATGGCAAGAGAGTGTTTGGACTAGCTTAAAAGTTTGTCAATTATATTTTTAAGTCAGTTTTTGACTTTTAGAAATGTTTAACAAATATTTAAAAAATAACTTAAAATAAGTCAAAAATTACTTAAAATTTAGGAAATGTTTGGCAAAGTTAAAAATAATTTAAAATAAATTTAAAATGACCTAAAATAGGTTTAAAAAGATAAATGTAGGTCTCCCCTTACTTTTTATTTTTTGACTTAAAAGTCATTTAAGTTTGACATTGTTTTATTTAAAAAACTATTTTTTTTAAAGTCAATCCAAACGGGCTCTAAATTTCTTGAAACACTTGAATGGAAAAAAATGTAACTCATGTACCGTCAAAATTGGAGTCAAGATGTATTTTAAGGATTGTAAATCTCTTGAAACACTTGAATTGAAAAAAAAAATGTAAGTCGGGTACCGTCCAAATTGGAGTCAAAATATATTTTAAGGATTGTAAATTCCTGGAAACGCTTGAATGGAAAAAAACGTAACTCATGTACCGTCAAAATTGAAGTCAAAATGTATTTTAAGGATTGTAAATTTATTGAAACACTTGAATAGAAAAAATGTAACTCATGTACCGACAAAATTGGAGTCAAAATGTATTTTAAGGATTGTAAATCTCTTGAGATACTTAAATGGAAAAAAATGTAACTCATGTACCGTCAAAATTGGAGTCAAAAAATATTTTAAGGATTGTAAATCTTTTGAAACACTTGAATGGAAAAAATGTAACTCATGTACTGTCGAAATTGGAGTCAAGATGTATTTTAAGGATTGTAAATCTCTTTAAAAAGTTACATAATATGCAATTCATTTATCGCCTATAATTACGCGACTTTCTTCTTAATGTTTCTCAAGCTTATGCACTCAAACCACCTTTGTTTCCCTAAAGTTTTGTAACAACAAACAATAAGATTATACGCCGACAAGATACTGAAACAATGATGATAGAAGAAACTTTCAAAATGGAAATGGCAAATCTTGTCAAGAAATCACATAAACATTCATTTATAACACGAGAACATGTTATCATTCTTGCTTATTCCCCAAATGGCAAACAATTTTTTTATGATTCCTCTAAAAATTCTCACAAAATAGATAGGTCTCTAATTCAAAAAGTGAAGAAGGTTGTTGTTGCTAAAAGATGATGTGAAGGCTAGGTCATTGAGTCATTGGAGAAGAGTTTATCAAATTTTGTTTTATTTAATTTTGGTTTGTCGGGTAAGTCCATTTGTTTCGATATGTAAGTCTTTTTATGGGTAGATTGTTGTCCTTTAATTTGTAGTCATTTTATGATGTATTTTCTCTTCTCTCTTAGGGTATTTTAATAAAATGAACTCTTCTCTATTAAAGATTGTGACTTAAATTCATGAAATAAATAGTTTGATGCATTTATTGATGATATCATTTTTTTTAAATAATTGAGCTTCTTAATTGTGTGAAAACTCCATGAAGTGACAGATTCACTATTGCTTTAAAAAGAAATAAAAAGAAAATCATTTACAAAGAATTTACAAGGTTAAAAGTTCTATTTTTCATGGTATAGTTAAAAAGTGGTTAATTCGCATCAGGTTTTCTTCACCCACTTCTAAGGATGTTCACGGAAAATTATAAAATTATCAAACTTAAATTAAAATCTAATAAAAAATGTCATTTTATTAGTTTGATTTGGATTTTAATTTTGAAATCCGATAATATTTAATTTAATTGTGATTTAAGTAAGTAGTAATAAAAAAAATGAACCAAATCACCTATATAAATACAAAATTAAAGATTATAATTGCATATATATATATATATATAAAAAAACATTTGTAGTATTTAATCTTTTTGTAATCTTGGGCAACTTATATTTTTTTTAGTTTTAATTAGTGTGTATAACCATCTTGTTTCTTATATTATTCTTAAGAGTTTAAACTATAATGAGCCTGTCACTACAACAAATGTGATATTTAGCTATAAAATTATTAGGAATGATACAAAATTTGTTACTGATTATTCACATTTTGTGACAAAAATCAAATTTCGTGGCTGAATTCATGAACAATATATTTTAGTGATGAAACATATAATTTCGTGGCAAAGTTTTGTCCACTAAAATTTCCCTCCAAAAAATATTTTGGCGCCATTTACTAAGTATCATTAGTGACAAATTTTAAGTTATTAATGACATATTATTTTGTCGCTAATAATGTATTCAATTTGTGAAAAATTATTATTTGTTTTAAAGTTAGTTATAATTTTGAGCACGAAAAGATTTTGTCACAAAAAAAAATTGTTGCAATAGTGACAAATTAGAGTTTGTAGTTAAATGTTACAAGTTTTAACCACAAAATTTCATATTTAAATGTGACTTTAATTTTCATCGCTAATAATATAAATAATTAGTGACGATCATTTTACTGTCTCTAATCAACTTGTGATTTAGTGACAAGAAAATTTTGTAACAAAACATGCAATGCTTAAATAGTGACGAATTTAAATTTGTAGCTGTAGAATTTAACTATTTGCTACAAAAAATAATTCATGCCTAAATATAAAATAATTTTTTTCGCTACGCTTGTATTACTATCTAAGAAGAGAATAAGCACACAACAGACTATCAAAATGTGAGCTTCAACTGTGTTCTTTCCCTCATACTTAGCTATTTGGCTTATTGGTTAAAGCCTGGTATTGTTGAAATTTGGTAGAATCTTTTTACTTTTTCTTTTTAGTCTAAAAATATTTTATAGTATTTAATTTCCTTTCAAGTCTAGGGTTTACATTAATTGCAAAATATTTAGTTTTATTTTAGTTTAGTATCTAGAAGGATTCTCCTTTAATAAGGATTCTCCTTAATTATTTATAAATAGGGATGTACTCTTTTATTTGAATCAATGCAAAAATCAATACAAAGAGTTATTATTCATTCTCTCTTTAATTTCTCTTTCTAGTTTCTTCCATTCCATAA
>JAJOOR010015613.1:0-31558 GCA_036250505.1 Solanum acaule | reverse complement strand
AAAGGTCATTCTCATCTTAGAAACCTTTGAGATATATGATATGAGGGATTAAGTCCCTAAAGCCTATTTTATGAACTAATGTTAAATAAAGGCTTAAAGATGTTTAAAAAGGGAGTATGGAGCTTAGCACCGAGTGAACATGATAAATGAGAGTGGGGGCTTCATGTCTAGCAAGTACGGCTTCCCACAAGAGGACCTTCACGTTTAGCAAGTCCGGGTTCCCAACGTAGATGTTCTCATGAGATGGAAACCTCCACGTCTAGCAAGTCAAGGTTTTCTAGTAGCAATCTCCTTGTTCCATAACTACGGGACCCCGTAAGTCTTAGCTTAGTGGATCCACTAGATAGCTATTGTGTATGTAGGTCCTACCTTGGCAAGTAGTACCCTCTCTTTTCGGTGTGGGAGTAGAACACCGGATTCCATGTAGCTCACATGGTCTCTGTCGGTTATGGCAATGTCTCCCGAAAGTTAAGAAATGAAATAAGATAAGAATATGAACTCTAGTCACGATTTCTTGAAGAGTTACTTAGTGTAGGTAGGACTATGGACCACTTATGCATTGCACAAGTGGACCCTAAGGGATATTATGATTAGGCTCTTTATGTAATGAAGACTATGGTCTATGTATGTTAAAAATGAAAGCATGTTAAGGTTGACTTTACTTATGTCAAGACATGAAGTATGATTATGCATGTGAATTACACTTATGACTTCTTAATGGGTTCGCCTAGTATGTGTGGGGGTATGGGACTCCATGTGTACATTGCACAAGTGAGCTTGTAAAGGGGTTGTGAAGGTTGTTTACCTATCATATGAACTAAATGGGTTGTGACTAATGTAGTAAATGAATGAGTCCTTATATGATGTTATGAAGTATGTTGGTCTTATCTCTAATGTTAAATGTTAAATGAAGATGTTATGACTGGTTGAATATGATGTGCCTAGTCTATGGTGGCTTCCTAGGAATAGTTGGTGTGAGTAGTATTATGGGATGCTACTTGCACATTGTACTAGTGTGACTTGGGGGTTGTCTTATGTGATGGTTCCGATGTGAAGACTATGTCTTATGGTGTGCTTATGACTCTATGAATATGTGGTTGGATTGATGAAGTCTATATGTAAGTTCACCCTAGGTAACCTTAAGGTGATACATTGCACCAAGTATCCCCTAAGAGTTGCTTGAGGAAAGGAGTTAAGATAAAGAGGAAGGTAATGTATTGTATGCATTGAATGTGTCTAAAATGTTATAAGTGACTCTATGTGCTATTATGAATGGTTTCCATGTGTAAGATGATGTATGTGGATTTATGCTGTTCATATGAAACTTAATGTTCTTGAAGTTTCTCTAAAGAGGCATGATGCATGGTTTCCAACTAAAAGTCTTTTTAAAAACATGTTTTTGCATGGTTATCATACTTTTATCGAATAAAGACATCATTCAAATCAGGGGGTGACACAAATGTCAAATGGGGGTTTTGGTTTTGACTATCAACTACAAGCAGCAATCACAACAACAAGAATTAACAATAATAAGACAGGTTCTTGGGATGTGATTGATTATAGGCAATGTAGACATATGGGTAATTGCAACTATTAGAAAATAGCTCAACATTAGTGAGTAGGCTAGGCTATAGTGGAGATAAACTTTTTCTCAAACAATTTACCCTGAATCAAGTTGATTTCTCTCGAACATCAACAAGCAAGCAAAATAAGAACATCCCACACCTTAATCCATTCACTCTTTCGAGATGAATGTGTGGGAATGGATTTAGGATTCACTCTCTCGAGCTGAACCCAGGTCAACCCAATACCCACTAACCATCAATCAAATACTAAACCTCTCTCTCGATCAGGCCAAGAGCACGAAGGTAGAACAACATTTGCAACTGCAATTCTTAATTGCAACCACAATTAATGACTAAACTCACTTTTAAATAACATTTAAACTAACAATTAGCAATAGCCATAAGCTAAATCAGACCATAATCACATAATCACACCCTAAGAATTGGGGTTTTAGCTAGACATCATAAAGGGGTAAAAATCATTACGAAATTGATTATCCATCAACTAGGTAAGAGAGATTTTGTCTTTATAATGGTCTAAATTGATGAATCTCAAAGACCCACTTCCAATTTCTCAAAAGTGAATATCTTCAATTCTTCAAAGCTAAAGAAAACTAGAGAAAAAATTGTTCTAAAGAGTAATTGATATAAAAATTGATAGATAGATATGAAAATTAATACTAACTAAAATGTTCAAAACCGTATTTATAACTGCCGAAAATAAGATACGAAAGCTCAATCGTTGAAATAAGTCGGGCTCGCCGAACCACTCCGCGAGCAACACATTTGTCACTTCTATCGCCCTTCTGCCTTGGCATTCAACATCCTCAAGGTCTGTAACTTTGGGCGATTTAACACTACATCACGGAACTGCTCGGTGATCCACTGACTGCTCCTTTCTCTCGCCAACTTGGTTTCTTCCCTCGGGGCTTGGTACACTGGAACTTTGGGCAGTCATATAGCCATTCGGCAATTCGCCAAGTGAACTTGGCGATCACTAGGCTTGCCTTTCTTTATTCTTTCAACTTGTGTTGTTCCTTTTTGCAACTTAGTGTCCTTGATTTGTTCCTCAATCCATATTCCTGAAAATCAAAGATTTAACATTACTTATTAGCACAAAATAAGCATTGGAAGACACTAAATCTATATAAACAAACCCTGAATGAGTCCAAACCTCGGACTCATCATTCCTCAACTCGTCAACATTTGGTACACATAACCGATTTGATATTGAAGGACACCATATTCCCCTTGGGAGAAATCCTCTATGGATTTTTCGGAATCTAACTTCTTCAAGTCAACTAATACTGGATCAAAATCTTGCTTAGCTTTCACGTCTGACACAAATGATGATTTCAAACCATTATAAACAACTATACAACTTTAATTGGAATCAACCAACAGAACACCCAATCGGGCCAACCTATGAACATCACCAACCAACTCCTTCTAATCTTCCTCAACATGAGCAAAACTTCCCATCGATAGTCCACTAAGAGCATCCGCCGCTAGATTCTCCTTACCATAATCCTTTAGCAATTCATAGAGGACACTCATACCATAATCCTTTAGCAATTGAAGCTACCTCCTTTGGCGAAGATTCAATTCCATTTGGGTAAATACATATTTCAAACTCGTGTGGTGAGTAAAAATATCTTCATGAACACCATATAAGTAAAGTCTCCAAATCTTTAGGGTATACACCACCGCCGCTAACTCCAAGTCATGAGTTGGATAATTCTTTTCATGCACTTTCAATTGCCTTAAAGCATATGCAATGACTTTCCCATTTTGCATCAAAACACAACCAAGAACAACCCGTGAAGCATCACAATATACCACAAAACCATCCGATCCTTCCGATAATGTCAAAATAGGGGCCGAGATGAGTGTATCTTTCAACTCGTTCTTGTGAAGCATCATAATATACCACAAAACCATCCGATCCTTCAGATAATGTCAAAATAGGGGTCGAGATGAGTCTATTTTTCAAATCTTGCAAACACTTTTCACAAGCTTCCAACTATAGGAATTTCACATTCTTTTGAGTCAATGTTGTCAAAGGCAAATCAATAGAAGAAAACCCTTTGACAAACCTTCTATAATAATCGGTCAAACCCAAGAAACTATATATATCAGAACCAAACAAAGGTCTAGGAAAATTCTTAATGTCCTTAATTTTTTTAGGATCAACTTGAATACCTTCACCCAAGACAATATGAGCAAGGAAATCAATATAACTTAACCAAAACTCACACTTGTTACATTTAGCATACAAATCACGATCCTTGAGAATTCGCAACACAATCCTCAGATGCTCAACATGCTCCTCCTCACTCCGAGAGTAAATCAAGATATAATCAATAAACACAATCACAAACATATCAAGATATTACTTGAGGACCCTATTCATCAAATCAATAAACGCCACCGGGGTATTTGTCAAACCAATGGACATTACAAAAAACTCAGAATGACCATACCAAGTTTGAAAACTCATCTTTTGGATGTCACTTTCTTTCATCCTTAATTAAGATAACCTGACCAGAGGTCAATCTTAGAAAATTAACTCGCTCCTTGGAGTTGAATAACAAATAATCATTTATTGGAAGACGATACATATTATTAATGGTAACCTTTCTCAATTGTTGATACTCAATGTACATTCAGAGAGAACCATCCTTCTGTCAAGCAAACAACATTAGAGCACCCCATGGTGATATACTCGATCTAATGAAACCCTTATCCAACAAATCTTTCAATTGATCCTTTAACTCCTTAAGTTCTATCAGATCCGTACGATAAGAAGGAATAGATATAGACTACATTTTTGGGAAAAGGTCAATACCGAAGTCTATTTCCCTTTGGGGGAGGGGGGAAATAACGAAAAGATCATCTCGATACACTTTTTGAAATTCATTTACAATCAGAACTGAATAAAAAAGTAGGGGCTTCAAAATCTATATCCCTAGACATAACAAGATGATAAATGCAGCCCTTATAAATCATCTTTCTAGATCTTAGACAAGAAAGAAACTGATCCTTAGGCATATAAATTTCCCCTTCCCATGACATGAAAGGTTCGTTTGGAACTTTGAATGTGACCCATCCGGTCCTACTATCTATGGAAGCATAACATGCATGAAGCCAATCCATCCCAAGAATGATATAAAAGTCTAATATATCAACTTTTACAAGATCAACATAAGTGACATTATGAGAAACGAAAATAGGGTAATTTCTATTGACTCTCTTAGCCACAATAGCATCACCCACGGAGCAGAGACATGAAAGGGGTTAGAAAGGACTTCGGGACCAACATCTAATCAAGGAGTAACAAAAGAGATAAGGTAGTACATGGATCAAGTAAAACATACAAATCAAGATAAAATACCTTCAACATACCGGTCACCACATCTAGAGAACTCTCACGATCCTATCGAGTTTGAAGAGCATATATTATGTTTTGCTTTGGAGTACCAAAACCAAAACCACTTGGCTGAACTTGCCTACCATCCTTACCTTTTCTAGCTTGCAAAGGACAATCCTTCACTTTGTGACCACTTTTACGAAAACTAAAACAACCATCTCTACTGGCTAAGCACTTTCCCGAGTGACTCTTACCACTTTTTCGACAAGTGGGGATAGAAGACCCATTACCCCCACCTCCTTGAGGTTTAAGGTAAGACATCCTATCTTTGTTGAACTTAGGAGTTAGTGCATTAGAAGACCCTTGACCAGAAAAATTTTGCTAGAATTGAGGAAGGCCACGTCCACCGCACCTAGAATGTGAAAAGTCACTATCACTGATCCTTACCCTCTTGGACTCTTTTGCCCTTTCTTTAAGTTTTTCCTCCTTAATTCTTTGGGCATGTATATACAATGAGAGATATCCATTTCCTTGATCAACATGGCGGTACGACATTCTTTGACAACTAATTCAGACACCTAACACAAACTTACTCATCCTTGCTTTAGAGTTGGCAACCATAGTCGAAACATACTTAGCTAATTGAGTGAACTTCAAAGCATACTCCTTCACATTCAAATCACCTTGAATTAGATTGATGAATTCAAGCATTTTTGCTTCTCTCATTTCAAAAGGAAAGAAACAATCAAGAAAAGCTCCCTTGAATTTCTCCCAGTTAAGAGGACCCGCATCGACAACCCTCTCACTCTTCCATTGTTCAAACCACACATCAGAAACCCCCTTGAACTGATAAGAGACCAACTCAACCTTTCAACCTTAGTCAATCCCATAATACTTACTATCTTGTACACCTCATCAATGAACTCTAAAGGATACTCATCAACTATAGAACCATGATATTCTAGAGGATTCATCCGAGTGAAATCCCTTATCCTTGCCGCTGCCGTACCCATATTTGTGTTCTCCGAAGAATTAGCCTATCCATTGGCTTGAGCCAACACTTGGAAAGCGGCTTAAAATTAAGCATGAGTAACTTGCTTGGCCAATGGATCAACCAGAACTTAAGGAACCCTAGGCTAGAAATTATCGTTACCTACATTCCTTTTCACATATGCTCTTTGAGAGGCCATATCCTTAAAAGGATCAAACACAATTTAGGAGAAGGCTCTTTATAGAGATAGACTCAATGACATAACTTTAGAGTAATGAAAGAAGTGAAGTTTCCTAAATGCTTTGTAGTCTCCTATTTATAAATGTGGCGCGCTTCATATTCATGAGCAATACTCTACTCAACATGGCTTGTCAGACTTCCTACAACCTTTTTATAAAATATTATGCTTTAAATACAAAGTTTTTTGATGACCTAAAGGACACCCCAGATGTGACATGGCATATAAAACCCCGAAAGGCCTACACAAACCTGTTGACATGCATATACACAACATAATAGATAAAAACAAGAAATCTCATAAGAATAAAAAGAGTTTGACATAATCGGATGTACATCAAAGTCTAGACAAGCCATCTATTATATTAATGAGAGTGGTCGGGGTGTGACTCATACACCACATAAAAACTCTTAAACATAAATACATAAGAAATCAAATAGAAGCAATAAGGTCCTCAGAGAATGAGAATTCACCAACTTCTAATATTTAAATCATCAATGACATCGACTAGCCATGAACGGAGGAAAAGGAATCGTCACACCCAACATTAGTGAAATAATGTAGATACAAGTATGCATCGGTACATGCAATGTACTAAGTATAAGGGAAATACAATAAAAGATGAAACGTGATCGAAAGGGGACTTAATTGAAAACATGATATGAATGACCAAGCTAAGCATAGTAAAATCATTTTAGAAGAGTCGTAAGTCATAAACATGGTGAAATATTATCTTTAATCAACATTAGACCATCAGAGCTATAACAGAGAATCCGATGCAACTCCCATATTGAGAAGGTAGAGTCTACTTGCCAAGGTAAACTCTGTATCATATCAAATTCTATATATGTTGATCCACTAGCAAGGACAATTAAGGAAAACCTAAGGGCGTACGTAGTAAGGAACTAGAGGTTGCTACTAGATACTACCCTATTTGAGCCTCCACCTCAAAGTTCTCTCGGTGCTAAGTTAAATCCCAACATATTAATCATTTTCATAAGGTCATCATAATCCATGGAAAAGAATAATTCAGTTACTAATAAGAGCTAATACAATCAAGAGTGGCTTATCAAAATCTTGAATCAAGTCTAAGTGAGAAAACCTTTGACCAAGCCATGATCCCTTAACATGTGAGAAAACCATTTAGAATTCATTGATGCTCATCTTAAAGTAACATAAATGATAAATCATTCCTTTTCATAATTATTGCATAAGTTCATAAACACATCATTCATTGATTCATATTTTTTCTTCAAATTCATGCAAGTTAGGGTTCATAGTGAAAATCATGATCAATGCATGGGTTCATGTGATTTTAATAGGAAAGTATGTAATTTAGTAACAACAATCATAATAAGATTAAATATAAGCAACTGAATCAACATAAATAAAACACATGAAATTAAATGAAGCCCTTAATCAATTTGATTGGAATTGAATTGGAGAATTTAATAATTCTTTTGAGACTCAATAGGTGATGGAACCCATTGATCAACTCCATACATACCTTGATTGAAGCCCTAAGTAATGATGAAAAAAGGAGACTTGATATTTAAGAACCCTAGCTTTATGTTTCTTGATCTAGAGAGAAGATTTTTGGAGAGAACCTTGGAGAGAATTCAGGAATTTGATGAATGAGGGAGTTGGAGAAAATTTCTAAGGGTAAAATATAGTTATAGGGCGTAGATTTAGGGTAAGGACGACGTAGTATGAGTATTGGAAGCATAAGTGTCACGACCCGAGAGTACCCCCTAGTCATGACCAGCGTACTTGACCCCGTAGGGTCTCGTACAAGCCTCATAACATTCATAACACCCGATTATAGAAAATAGTACGGAATTAAAGCTTTCTTTAAAATCTATAAATCAAGATAATTCATATAAAACTCTTTGAAAAATACAGCGGAAGTCTATTTTCTCAACATGGCCATCTAAAAACAACATCCGAAACATAAGTAGGGACACGACCCTTTATAATCGAAGCCTTAACAATAGTCTTAAAACATGAAGGAACTAGAAACATTAAAAAGTCCTTGTCCTCGATCTATGAGGACATACCAAAAGACGTCTTGGAAGAACTCTAATCCAAGTACTCTAATCTAGCTAGAAGCAATCACTTGCCGGAACTTGTAGTAAAATAAGAGGAAATATGGGTTAGCACACAAAATGTACTAAGTATGATGACCATGCAAAAATCATGCTTAAACAGACGTTTTTTGGTTGAAAACCATGCATATTCCAATTTCTTTATAAATCTTCATGAACATAAACATAATAGGCATAATACAAGAGATAATCAACATACGAGTCATTTAACCTCATTAGCACATAATCACATATAAACCTTTACCTTTACCTTGAGCCTCCACCTCAAGTAACCCTCAAGCTATACCTTGTTCAATGTATGGGTAGCGTCCCATACCACCACCCACACTAAGGCACCACCTTAAAGTCACCAAAAGTGAACTTACCATTCATCCTTTACATAATAAGTGTATAAGAGACATAAACATTACATGAATCACACCGTCACATTAAGACCAACACCTAAGCCAACTATATGTCATACTTGTGCATTATGCAAATAGCATCCCATACTACTACTCACACAAAGCATTTCTTCGAAGTCACCATAGACAAGGCACATTCATATACAAGATGTCAAGACAAGGAAGTAACTCATAGCACAATCCAAGTATAGCATGCATCATTACATCTAAAGCATAAAGTCAATATTCTTCATTTAATTCATTTAGATCACTTTCATTCATTAGTCATTATTACTTAGAGAACTCACTATAACCCTCTTGAAGCCTACTCGTGCCATGTATGGATAGCATCCCATACTACTACCCACACTTTGTAGAACTTCTCAAGAAACTATAATGCATATCTCACGTGATGGGAATAAGCGTTTAACCGACATTAACCATGAGAGCTAGATCATGGAATCCGGTGTCATATAACCCCACACCGTAGAAGGTGGTCATCTTGCCTAAGGAAGACCGGTATTTAGCTTAAGTGGATCCACTAGCTAGACCTATGTGGGCACATAGTTATGGGACAAGGAGGCTGCTACTAGACACCCCGCCTCTACTCATGGAAGATTATCCACCCCAAGAGACCTCTAATAGATACCCCGCCTCAACTCCCGGAGGGGCACCCATCTCATTCAATGTCCTCTCGGTGCTTAGCCTACATTCCCATAGAGTAGTTAACATTCATTACTTTAAGGGATAAGAGATTGTTAATAGACACTCCGTCTTGACTCACGGATGAGCATCCATCTCATGAGATTACTACTAGATACTCTGCCTCAACTTCTGGATGAGTATGCATACCTTCCAAACATTCATTGGAAAGATCATAGATTCAAAGATGAGAATAGCCTTTCATCTAAGAAGCCCATTATCATTCATTAGTATAAGATTGAGAATATCCGTTCAATCAACACATCATTATCATTCATAAGCATAGAAACTTGATTCATTCATTCTTTATTCATAAGAGTGTGAGTGAGAATAACCTTTCACGTATAACACCATTTCATTCTAAATAAGATCACATCACTTTCATTGATTACACATTAATACACTTACATCATGTTCCTACATAGATCCTTTATACATATATAGGTACAAGGAAGATATACATCAATTCAATACCACAATGTGGATAGTAATTAAACACCTCCATCTTTCAAGTGGATTAATATCTAATTCACAATTGATCATAACTTTCCTTTAAGGCCAACATTCACAAATCACCAACACCCTATTAATTTTCTACAATTTAGACATGGATGATGATATATTTCAATAATCTAAAGCAATTAGGCAAATTCCATCCACATACATTCCTCATAAACAAACCCACACCATATAGGCACAATTTAGGAAAAGAAGGAATTCATGGGTTCATAGAGTATTTTCATCATAAAACATCAATTAAACACTAATACAATCTTAATATGTCATTAATAACCTTTTAAAATTCGTTTGAAGAAGAACCCATGAGATTGAGTAAAACCCTAGGTTTTCATGAACTTGAAATCTTTGAAATCTATTTTGAAATTGATTTTAGGGATGGAAGCTATCCCTAGATGAAGGATCACCATACCTTTACTAAGCTTTCCCAAGAATTTTGGTGCAGAAATGCCTTGAATCCAAAACCCTAGCTTCAAGTCCTTGACCTTGTTCAATGGAGGATCTTAGTGAGAGAAATATTTGAGAGGAGGAGGGTTTTCTTTTAATTCTATTTGGAGTGACTTAAATGAGAGGGGTTTAGGTCTTAAAAGGGTTTTATAGTTGCTAGGAAAGTAATAGAATAATAGGGATTCAACTTAGGAAAAGAATTAAGGACCTTAAAGTTTTGACTTAAAAATTCTGCCCTTTGCCCGTATAAGCTCGCCCTTTGGACGCCCAAGTTTCCAGTAGGCTCATCAAAGGGGCTGGTCAATGGGCAATGGAGGGGGAGCAATGGGCAATCCGCCAACCTGGTTGGCGAGCTTCAACTTAGCTCACCCATTGTTCCAGAACTAAGGCTAGGAGGGCAGTCACTTAGGCGATCAAAAGGGCACAAGGGCGACTCGCCCAACCCATTTGGCAATCAAACAGCTTATCGCCAAAAGGGTCCACCAAGGGACAAGGATTCTACCACCCTCTCTTGCTAGCATAGGTCCTAGCTTGCACCCTAGACTCCTTCCTCACCCCATTTAAATTCTAAGGCAACCTAGACACTCACTCAAGGTCACACTAATCCGAATGTCAAGGCTCTAGTCCATCCTATCATTTTTCCGAGTCGTTACATTATCCCCCACTTAGGAACATTCATCCATGAATGACACTTTAAAAAACATTAAGGAAAACGACTCAAGACTAGCAGCCCATCATGCAAACAACATCAATAAAAATGCATAATCATAGGAGGAACATTAACTCCACATCAACATGCTCCATGCAACACAAGAAAGTAGGAACTACGTCTACCAACTCATTATGCATCAAAACTTCATTATTTCTCATTTCATTGGAGGAACTACCTTTTCCATCTCATATCATGCTCAACATAACATCATAAGGCAACTGATGCAACTCTTTCAAGATCACATTTAGACATGCTTAACAAGTCAACTCATGAAGTATTTAGGCACTCATCAACAGGAGCAACAACAATCAAGAAACTCATTTTCTCATTAAAACATACATTCAACTAGAACATGCATAACATAAGGAATCATGGAAAGACATAATCATTCATGACTACATAACATGAAACAAGCTACAAGGAACTCTTGGTCTCAAGCTTGAATAGGAATAGAAGGAAAGAGAATAAGGATATCAACACTCTCCCCAACCCACTATTATCATACCATCCCCCACTTAGGAGAAAGCCAACTAAGGCTAACATGAAAACAACATAAGCACCTCAACAAGACATTCACAACCATAAGGAACTACTAGTTACTGGTACCTTCATCCGGATTAGCCCCTTTGACCTCTTTGGCTTGAAGTGCATAGAAATGACCATAATTTGGAGGAATAGGAATCATACCATCATTAGAAGCTTTCTTGGCCTCTCTTCCTTTTGCCGAGAGTGTTGGGCAATGTCTCATCTTATAAGCCTTCTTTCCGCACCCAAAGCACCCATCCGTGCCGGCAAGGCACTTACCCAAATTTTGCTTCCCACACTTGGCACATCTAGGCCTCTCAAAAGACGAACCACTTCCATTCCCTCCTTGGGAACTATGGTTAGACACCTTATCATTATTGACCATAGGGGACTCTTGGTTGTAGAACCTCTTTTTGGACCTAGGTTGACATTGTTCATCAGGCCTAGCCCTTTTTACCTCCCTATTCACTTTCTTGAGTTTGGTCTCCTCAATTTGTTGAGCATATACCATGAGCCTTGAAATATCCATGTCGTCATGTAGCATTGCCATACAACATTCTTCCTCAACCAAACCGGACACTCCCATGACGAACATATTCATTCTAGCACTAGAATTTGCCACTAAGGTTGGAGCATATTTGGATAGTTGAGTGAATTTGAGAGAGTACTCCTTCACACTCATACTCCCTTGACGAAGGTCCATGAATTCTACCAATTTTTGCTCCCTCAACTCTAAGGGGAAAAACCTATCAAGGAATGCCTCTTTGAACACCTCCTAATTTATGGGATCCGCTCCTCTAGGCCTCTCACCATTCCATTGTTCACACCATATTTGAGCAACACTTTTAGTTGGTAGGCGGCTAGCTCCGCCTTCTCCTCCGAAGACACCCCCATAGCACTTAGTATCTTACAAACCTAATCAACAAACCTTTGGGGATCTTCCTCTACTTTGGAACCTAGAAATTCGGGGGGATTCATTCTAGAGAAATCCCTCAATCTCGAAGCCATGGTACTCTCATTAGCATTCACCCTAGGCCCCACTTCCCTATTTGCTTGGGCCATCATGGCTTGGGCCAAAGTTAGAAAAGTCATCCTAACGTCCTCATTGGTCATGACCGGGGGATCCACCGGAACTTGGTTTCCTTGATTGACTTGGTCACCTTGAGGACCTTGGGGAGGAAATCCCCCATCCACATTCTCCTCTTCCACTCTCCTTGCCGGCATCCTTGTTGTATTCATATCCTAAAAACACAAGAGAATGATTAGGAAGAGAACACTTCTGGAGCTAAACTCTAAGGCACGACTTCATGAATATGAAAGAAGTGAAACTCCTAACATCCTATAGCCTATCTCTCATAGATGTGTCACGACTCACATCGATGAACAAGACTCTACTAGATGTGGCTTGTGAGACATCAATCCTAAAAACCATTTCCAAATTCTTGTGCTCTGATACCTGTTTGTCACGACGTGAGAGAACCCCCTAATCTTGAATGGCGTACTTGACCCTGAAGGGTCTCGTACAAGCCACATAACATTCATAACATCCGATTGTAGAAAATAGTATGGAATTAAAACATTCTTTAAAATCCATACAATCAAGATAATTCATATAAAACTCTTTGAAAAACACAACGGATGTCTATTGTCTCAACATGGAAATCTAAAAACAACATTCGAAACATAAGTAGGGACACGACCCTTTACAATCGAAGCCTTAACAATAGTATTAAAACAAGAAAGAACTAGAAACATTAAGAAGTCATTGTCCTCGATCTATGAGGACATACCAAAAGACATCTTGGAAGAACTCTAATCCAAGTACTCTAATCTAGCTAGAAGCAATCACTTGCCGGAACCTACACTTGTAGTAAGATAAAAGGAAATATGGGTTAGCACACAAAAATGTACTAAGTATGATGACCATTGATAACTCATGCTTAAACGGATGTTTTTTGGTTGAAAACCATGAATATGCCAATTGCTTTATAAATCTACATGAACATAAACATAATAGGCATAATACAAGAGATAATCAACATACGAGTCATTTAACCTCATTAGCACATAATCAAGTATAAACCTTTACCTTTACCTTTACCTTGAGCCTCCACCTCAAGTAACCCTCAAGCTATACCTTGTGCAATGTATAGGTAGTGTTCCATACCACCACCCACACTAAGGCACCACCTTAAAGTCACCAAAAGTGAACTTACCATTCATCATTTACATAATAAGTGTATAAGAGACATAAACATTACATGAATCACATCGCCACATTAAGACCAACACCTAAGGCAACTATATGTCATACTTGTGCAATGTGCAAATAGCATCCCATACTACTACTCACACTAAGTATTTCTTTGAAGTCACCATAGACAAGGCACATTCATATACAAGATGTCAAGACAAGGAAGTAATTCATAATATAATCCAAGTATAGTATGCATCATTACACCTAAAGCATAAAGTCAATATTCTTCATTTAATTCATTTAGAGCACTTTCATTCATTAGTCATTAAGATTTAGAGAACTCACTATAGCCCTCTTGAAGACTACTCGTTCCATGTATGGATAGCATCCCATACTACTACCCACACTTTGTAGAACTTCTCAAGAAACTATAATGCACATCTCACGTGATGGAAATAAGCATTTAACCGACATAGTCCATGAGAGCTAGATCATGGAATCCGGTGTCATGTAACCACACACCGTAGAAGGTGGTCATCTTGCCTAAGGTAGATCGATATTTAGCTTAAGTGGATCCACTAGCTAGACCTATGTGGACACATCGTTATGGGACAAGGAGGTTGCTACTAGATAACCCGCCTCTACTCACGGAAGAGCATCCACCCCAAGAGACCTCTACTAGATACCCCACCTGAACTCCCGGAGGGGCACCCATCTCATTCAATGTCCTCTCGGTTCTTAGCCTATATTCCCATAGAGTAGTTACCATTCATTACATTAAGTGATAAGAGATTGTTACTAGACACTCTGCCTTGGCTCACGGATGAGCATCCATCTCATGAGATTGCTACTAGATACTCCGCCTCAACTCCCGGATATGCATCCATCCCTTCCCAAAATTCATTGAAAAGCTCATATATTTAAATATAAGAATAACTTTCATCTAAGAATCACATTATCATTCATTAGTGTAAGATTGAGAATATCCTTTCAATCAACACATCAATATCATTCATAAGCATAGAAACTTCATTCATTCATTCTTTATTCATGAGAGTGTGTGTGAGAATAACCTTTCACATATAACACCATTTCATTCTAAACAAGATCACATCACTTTCATTGATTACACATTAATACACTTACATAATGTTCCTACATAGATCCTTTATGCATATATAGGTACAAGGAAGATATACATCAATTCAATACC
The DNA here is from genome assembly GCA_036250505.1 of Solanum acaule. NCBI lineage: Eukaryota > Viridiplantae > Streptophyta > Magnoliopsida > Solanales > Solanaceae > Solanum > Solanum acaule. The sequence goes on along the minus strand of JAJOOR010015613.1, from coordinate 16,594 downwards.
ACAATATGCATAGTAAATAAACACCTCTAGCTTTCAAGTGGATCAACATCTAATTCACAATTCTAGTTTAACAAGCAATTGATCATAACCTGCCTTCAAGGCAATTATTCACAAGTCACCAACACCCTATTAATTTTCTACAATTTAGACATAGATGATGATATATTTCAATAATCTAAAACAATTTAGGCAATTCCCATCCACATACTTTCATCAACAACAAACCCACACCATATAGGCACAATTTAGGAAAAGAAGGAATTCATGGGTTCATAGAGTATTTTCATCATGAAACATCAATTAAACACTAATACAATCTTAATATGTCATTAATAACCTTTTAAATATCGTTTGAAGAAAAACCCATTAGATTGAGTAAAACCCTTGGTTTTCATGAACTTGAAATCTTTGAAATCTATTTTGAAATTAACTCTAGGGATGGAAGCTATCCCTAGATGAAGGATTACCATACCTTTACTAAGCTTTCCCAAGAAATTTGGTGAAGAAAAGCCGTGAATACCAAACCCTAGCTTCAAGTCCTTGACCTTTTTCTATGAAGGATCTTAGTGAGAGAAATATTTGAGAGAAGGAGGGTTTTCTTTTAATTCTATTTGGAGTGACTTAAATGAGAGGGGTTTAGGTCTTAAAAGGGCTTTATAGTTGCTAGGAAAGGAATAGAATAATAGGGATTCAACTTAGTAAAAGAATTAAGAACCCTAAAGTTTTAACTTAAAAATTCTGCCCTTTGCCCATCTAAGCTTGCTCTTTGGGCACTTAGCCTCACCAAGTGCAGTAGGTGACTCACCAAGTGCACCCTTGGCTCACCCAAGTTTCCAATAGGATCATCAAAGGGGCTGGTCAATTGGCGATGGAGGGGAAGCAATGGGCGATCCGCCAACCTACTTGGCGAGCTTCAACTTAGCTCACCCATTGTTCCAGAACTAAGGCTAGGAGGGCAGTCCCTTAGGTGATCAAATGGCACAAGGGCGACTCACCCAACCCATTGGGCGATCAAGTAGCCCTTTGCCAAAACGGTCCACAAAGGGACAAGGTTTGTACCACCCTATCTTGCTAGCATAGGTCTTAAGTTGCATTCTAGGCTCCTTCCTCACCCTATTTAAGTTATTAGGCATCCTAGATACCCACTCAAGGTCACACTAATCCGAACATCAAGGTCTAGTTCATCCTATCATTTTTCCAAGTCGTTACAATAAGAAAATAGTCAAATATCCCTTTAAAATGAATGTCGGATGGGTAATATAGACCGACCTACTTTCCATATAAACATCTACAGACCGTACTGGTCATAGAACTTGATACCGGGACTTAAAATTCTACCTAGTTTCCACGAGTCCCTTCTACGGTCTGTTAAAGTTTCCACGGACCGTAGGTCAAACTGTAGAACCTATGAACCCTAGTCCTTTGAAGTCTGAAGTCAAGTTCCAGGAGATAGGTCTACGAGCCATCAAATTTTCCACGACCCGTACAACTTTCCATAGACCCCAAAGTCAAAATTTCATTCTAAGTCTAGGACCTCTTTTATGACAACTTCCTACGGACTGTAGGAGTTTCTGTGGACAGTACTAGTTGTCTGTAGAAAATCTTGAGAGTTCCAAAAATCAAGGGTCATTTCTACGACTACCTTCTATAAACTATAGAACCTTCTACCGTCCGTAAACTATACAAGTAGAGTGGACCTACAAACTGCAATGAAATCTTTTTTTTCCAGAGGTGATACAAAGGGGAACCTCTATAGACCGCTCAATTATAGAGGGTACTTGAGCCCTTAATTGACAGTCTCATACATCTGCAGAATGTGGAAGGTTACCTATCGGCAACACAACTGCCCGAGTCAATGGGTATGGGAAGTATTAACAGTACCTAAGGCATCAATAATAGGAGTGGGAGGTATAGGATCACCCTCGAGAAACTCCACATCAACAAATAGGTGGTGTCCACCACTAACTTTTTCTTCCGCTCTGACTCATATCGGAGATACTCTACCTCAATCCTCCAAATGTGAAAAACTGACATGAGTATCTCCATATCCCTCTTGTCCAAAAATGGGACACCTGCTTTTCGATACAAGTAAGTAATCAAGCATGGGAATGAGGGAGAGGCTTGGTTTTTCTTAGCCCTCATTGCTATCTCTAAAGCAACTATTGACACATGATTAAGCCTCTCTCCATTGATGATGGCCCCCAACAAAGTTGTCTTGGGGTTGTGAAGAATAGGCTCATTTTGAGATGAAATCAATGAGCTATCTATGAAGCCAAACATATATCACACAATAATGTGGATATCCTTCTTCTCAATTGATAGCCCCTACTATTTTTTAGTTAAATTAGCAATCTGGATGAAGTTCTCAATTTCCGCACTAACCCTTTTTTCCCTCCACTCTCCTTTTAACTTGCCACACCCCCATCTTAGAATTTTGGCCTAAGTTGGTTCTCAATTACATTTAAATTCTTCGAGAAGGTTTTGGGTGAAAAAAGGAGGTATATTGATGTAAAATGATTTTGGGCTAATGGCTTACTTCTTTTCTAACAAAAGGTTCAGGCTTAAGTGGGGTAAAACGAGTTACACAACTCACATAGTTGTCAATACAAAGGTCTCATAACATGGTCCACTCTCAAAGTAATGCATATGATCATTTCCCATGTTCACACATATCAAATCATTGGACAAACAAGGAAATTTCTAGGTTTTCACAATTCATGAAATTCAAGAACACCTCACCACACATGGCACTCAAACACAATCACCAAACACAACTGTACAATCCAAACTTGCATCCAATGATTATTGCAAACTCCTATGAATTGATACTCAACTTTTCAACAGAAGGTGCTAACAATTCATCCAAGGATTATGTAACTCAGAGTGAAAACTTTAATTATCCAGCAACATATATTTAAGCAATAGCACTTTTTGAGTCAACAATGTTGTACACAGTCGACATTAAACATCTAGGCAAGCGTGAGAATTTCAAAATAAGAACCAACATAACCCTAAACCAAAACAAAAAAAAATTATACTATTAAACCAACATAAAAGAAGAAGTTAACCACGTCATGAAGTTATAATTACAACCCAATTGACACCAAAAATCAAAGTATCAAAATTACAACCCAAATCAACAAAAATTCCCCTCCTGCACATAAAATAGGTATTATCCTCAATGCCACAAAAATAGTATAAAAACATAGAGAAAGAGAGCATAAGATTCCCCTTATTAGGATAACCATGTAGATAAGTCTGGCCCACAAATGTAATCGCATTTGAGGCATCAATACCCTGATCATCTCTAACTCCCAAAATAGATGCAATAGGCTCTACAGTGGGTTTAGACCCACTAGAGATGATCATGGCAGTGTCACGAAGAAAAACCTCAGTCGTCATCTGCACAAGAACCTCCTCAATATCCTATAACTCTACAAATAAATCAACTCTTGGGTCTACAACATCACGCGCCACTGCTATACCTAACTCCTCCTCCACAGTCTCTACAGTCTCTCAATCAATTGGAAGTTAAGGCTCCCCAATTCCAAGCATAGTAGATGTAAGAACTTCTATATGTGTTCCCAAGGGAGTACTAGAATCAGTCTATAAAAATGAGATATCCATGCATTTCAACTCATCCATACCCTTTCTCAACTCTGTCACTTAACCGTTCAATACTAACCAATCAATCCTAACTCTCTGCTTTCTCTTTTGCTCCTCGACTTGATTGGATAAGGTATCAATGTGCTACCCATACACTCTCAACATCTCCCTATAACCCCTTATTTCCTCCTAAAAGGGAACACGGTAACCTTTATAGATCGCTATATCATAGAGGGCACCTTAGCCCTCAATTGATAGGCTTGTACATCTGCAAAATATTAAAGGTTACCCATCAAAAACACAACTGCCCAAGTCAATGGGGGATAGGAAGTAGTAATAGTACCTGAGGCATCAACAATAGGAGTAGGAGGTATGAGATCAGCCTCCAAAAACTCAACATCAACAAATGGGGTGGTGTCCACCGATGCCTTCTTTTTACACTCTACATCATCTTAGAGATACTCTACCTCAATCCTCCAAATATCACAAGATAATGTTGTTGTATCTCTGCATCCCTCTTGTCCATAATGGGGACACCTTCTTTTCGACACAAGTATGTAATCGAGCAGATGAATGAGGGAAAGGTTTCTTCTTAGCCCTCATAGATATCTCTAGAGCAATTATTGACCCAGACTAAGACTCCCTCAATCGATGATGTCCCCCAACAAAGCAACCTTGGGGTGGCAAAGAATAGACTCATTTTAAATGACCTCAACAAGCTACTTATGAAGCTAAACCTATATCACACAATAATGTGGATATCTTTCTTCTAAATGATAGCCCCCTCCAAAATCCATCGAGACGTAGAATCACTCAACAATGGCGAAAGACACCCCTTAATCTCATCCTAAGTCTTTACAAGTTTATCTTCCAAAGTAGAAGGATTCCTCATTGTGCAGTCCAAAGCATGGTTGATGTCTATCTCACTACACTTGACTTCTCCCTCAAACTTTGATAACCTCAATAGAATCATGTTGACCCCCTTTCTTCTTTCATTTAGATAACAACAAAGAAAAGGCCACATGAAATTCCCTAAACCATATAAGAATATATACGTTGCAGGTCTTTGTGAACTACGCAAACCTATGGAACTTAACGGTACGCCAAATATTGTGGTACCTATCCACCACACCATCCATGCATAATCTCTTCTTTACAATTATGGTGTGCTGCCATTCAGATTTAAGTCCACTGAATAATCGAGGATCAACTATTGAATCTGGAACATGTATTGTAATTGTGACGAGTCGTGAATGGCTTTGGACTGAATTTCACTTCTTTTTTGTTTAGTTAACTCCTTTTCTTGAAGTGGGTTGTAGACTAGAGTGTTAGATCACTCATTATTTTAATCCTGACCAGACTCAGTCCAATAATACTCTAAGGACCTAAAATTAAAACTTTCATCGTCCCATTGGGACTCAGAGCTTTTCTTCTTAACCTAGCCACCACACGCATAGATTTATGCTGAGTGTGATTAAAACAAACCAATGGCTCGGCTATTAAAAACCTTTACTCATCTTTTAGGGCGAATAAGAAGTGTGAGGTGTTACATTCTTTTTCAAAATAATCTTTTCATGAGGCATATCTCCATAAAAAAACACATGGAACCACATCAAGGGTGAACGATTAGTCTAAAATTGTTTCACAGATGATGCTCACGAGTCGATCAATGCATTTCCTAATAGACTAGGTGAGCTTAGGGTTCATCCCCAAAAGGGAAAAACTCACCTGCATTTGATAAATCAACTCAGCCATGGGGAGAACAAATAAGAAATACACCAAATTCAAGCCCGATGAAGTTTGTCAAATGGACTCAACACAAGGGTTCCCCAATTATAGGATTAGGCGTACTTGGGTGCCATTTGGTACATCACCAAACATTTGGTGTACTGCTAAAAATAGCTCAAACCCTTTGCTCATATGCAACCCAATCATAATTTAGATTAAATTCAATGCCATAATCTATCCTAGATCAAGAATTATCCTACATATGATAATTATAAGGCACAAGGTACTCAAATTCCCCCCCAATTCAATGAAAAGCTCAACAACCTAAGGATTTTCCATTAAATTTGATTTTAGGCTTCTCAGCCTTCACCCAAGCATACACACAATAACAAGAACGATACCATTTCCCACAACTAAGATCTCATAAACAATGAGAATCATACAAACTACCAATTTATCCATTTTCAATATCCCCATAAACAACGAAGAACTATACAAAAATCTATAGCACACATAGATCATTTCTATTGAATTTCATATGAACACTTCAAAACATTAATCAAGCAAATACATATGAATTATGATAAAAATACTCACATTAAACACTAGAACCATTAATGCTAATCAATCAATTTCAACAATAATCAAGAAAATTTCAAATAAAACCAACATCAATGATGAAAAACTGAAAGACAAGGAGAACTAAGAAATAAAGTCTGAAAAAGGAAGAAAGTAGAAAAAAGAGAAGGAATTTGAAAAGGGTGAATTCAAAAGAAGAAAAAGCCTCTTGACTATTAAAATCGCAACCACTCAGCGATATCGAATTAATCCACCGAGTGGATTCAGCTTATCACCAAAAAAATTTGATAGAAGAACCCTCGATGAAAAGCTTTAGTTTTTGGAATAATTGTTGATATATTTACCATCACTCTAAAGCTGATGACTTCCCCAATTGACAAGATAAGGCGATACAAAATTTCCAACTCTAAGAATAGAGAGTTTTGTTAAATTTGGAGAACCTACTCGGTGACATGCCGACTAGCTTGACGATATACATACTTGGTGCCATCTTTGCCGAATTGATAAAGTCGGTGATATGCCTATTAGGTGCCATCTCCACTGAATTTCTCGATGATTTCACTTCCAAATATAACCAACACATTGAAGACACGTTATTGAAATTGAAATAAAGTAAATATTGGGTTGCCTCCCAAGAAAATCCTTAGTTTACGTCGTGGCACGATGTGGACATGTGATGATTCTAAGATTTTGACTCATTTAGGGTTTTGTTTTGATAGTTTAAGTGTCCTCAAATACCTAATTTATGCTCTAAACTGATGTTGAAGTGTTGATTTGCAGTTATAAAGGCTAAGGAGCAAGGCAAGGACACTACCAAGCAAAAAAGAGCGAACAAGCTGAATAAGTTGAAGAAAGGCAATATTGGTGATCACCAAGACCACTCGGCAAACCACCGAGTGGCTCTTTAGCTCGCCCAAAGTTCCAGTGTACTAGCCTTGGGAAAGAATCGACTTGGCGACAAAAATGGGCAGTCGATGGATCGTCGAATGACTCCACGATAGCAACCTTGATCGCATAAAATTACAGAACCTTGAGGACTAATAGAAAATGCAAACCGGCGATGGAATAGAGAGAAGGGCGGAACGTCGACCGGGTTGGCGAAGATCGACTTACTTCGCCCAATGGCCCCTAAGGCCAAAAATTGGGCAACTATAAATTGAAATTTAAAATGAAGAGTGACGAGTTCTGATTCCCTAAGTTGGAGAATTTTAGTTTTCTCTGAGTTTTTGAGTTTCCATTGTAGACTTTGAAGCTTTTGAAGCTTAGTTTTGAGGAATTTCAATTGGGTTTTTGAACCAATTCAATTTGGAGCATTGTAGAGACTTGGACACTTTTACCTAGCTCATGGCTTATATAATTGGTAATTGTTTCTCCCTCTTTATGAAGTATAGCTAAAACCCCAATTCTTGGGGTGTGATCATGTGATTATGGGATTTATTAGCTTATGGGTATTGTGATTTACTGATTTGAATGCTTAATTGAAGTGGGTTTAATTTATAGTTGTGTATTAATTTATGAATTGTAGTTGCAAATACAATTCTAATTTAGAGTGCTGGGCTTGCTTGACAAAGAGGTTTTAGAACTAAGGCTTTCAATTAATGAATGTAGTTATTGGGTTGATGTGGGTTCAGCTCGAGAGAGTGAATTCGAAGCTTGATTCTACCTATCTAGCTCGAGAGAATAGATAAATTAAGGTTTTGGGGTGTTCATATTGTTAAGCTTGTCCAGGTTTGAGAGAACTCCCTTGAATCATAATAGTTGTTCGAGAGAAAGCTATTGCACCTATATTCTAGCCTACATACTGAGATTTAGCATTCGTTAGTAAATTTCAATTACCCATCTAGCAAAATTAGCATATAATCAATCACATCCCGATAATTCCTCTTAACATTGTTGATTCCCTTGTTCTCGTATTTTTTTTAGTTGTTAATTAACAAACCAATTTCCCCATCTGACATTTGTTGTCACCCCTTTCAATTTAACTAAATGTTTATGATAATTTCTATTCCTACAACCGATTAAATTATATTTGTAACTTTGTAATTGAATTCAAACTTGTACCGCTCCCTGTGAGTTCAACCCCAACTCTTCGTTGGGTTTTATATTAGATTACAATCGCCTACACCTAGTATTGGATGAAGTGTAGTTTAGTGTTTATCAAAAATGGTGCCGCTGCTAGGGAGTGGTGTTTAGAATTCTCTTATTAAAGTTTTAATTGTGCTCTTTTTATGTTGTAGTTGAATAGGCTTACTTTGTTTTGTGTTTGTGTTGGTTTGTTTGAATAGAGGAAGAAATGACCGTGAACGGGAGTAATGTTAGCCAATTGGCCACCAAAATGATATTGAAAATTTGAACGATGTTAATGACCCAATTCAATTGGGTGGTGTTGGGGCTATACGTCTACCTCCTATTGAAGGGAATGTTGTCTTCCATGTCACTAGCACAATGCTACAGCTCTTGCAAATGAAAGGATTGATGGAGGGTTAGCCCATGAGGATCCCCATGAGCATATTCAAAATTTTGTCGACGTATGTGGTCCGTTCTTATTCAATAACACCTCTCGAGAATCAATCCATCTGTGGTTGTTCCCATTCTCTTTGATGGGTGAAGCTACCAAGTGGTTAGCTGATCTCCCGAGGAATTCCATTACTACTTGGGATGAACTTACAGTGGCTTTCCTTGTAAGACTTTTTTACCCCGTCTAAAATTATGACATTAAGAGAAAGTATTCAAGGTTTTAAACGCTTGGATGGTGAGCCAATCCACGAGATGTGGCTGAGATTTCAGAAGTTTGTACTTCAATGTCCAACTCATAGACTTCCAAACAACGTGTTGTTACAATACTTCTATAGGAGTCTTGACTTGGTTAACAAAGATGTTGCTGAACAACTTGTTCCAGGGGGCATAATGCAACAACCTTATGAGGTAGAATCTCAACTCCTTGATGGCATCACCAAGATTAAATGAGCATTGTACACTCGTGTGGACCAAGTGTCTCATCTCACCTTTAGAATGACAAAAGAGTAGATCAAGAAGGATCAAGAAAGAGACCAAAATACGGACAAAATGATGACCCAGCTGGATATATTGTCGAAAAATGTGATGGGTAGTGGATTGAAGAGTGAAAATGCCATGGGTATTAGTAGAGAAAACCCCAATAAAGCACACTTTGAGACACTGTATAATGAGGAAGTGAACTTCCTTGCAAATCAAGGAGGAGGTTTTCATCCAAGCTATCCAAGGCCGGATGGAAATTCGGGTTGGAATAGAGATATCACAACCCGAGCCTACACACCGGACATGACACGGCATACAAGACTTCGAAAAGCCTTATACAAGCCTCACAACATGTCATCACATAAAATAGTATGGAATTTAAAACTTTTTTAATCCATACAATTGAAAACATCATTTTAAATAGCGGAAGTCTACTTGTCTCACATGGCCATCTAAAAACATCATGAATCTAAAGTAGGGTCATGGCCCTTTACAATAGAAAGTCTAGGAAGTATCTAATACAATGAAAGACATGAAACATCAATAAAATCACTTGTTCTAGAATCCATGAGGACTTACCACAAGCCTTGGAAGAACTTAATCCAAGCTTAGACTAGAAGGAATCAACTCACTTGCCGGAACCTATACTTTGTAGTAAAATTAGAAGAAATATGGGTTAGCACATTTAATGTACTAAGTATGATAGCCATCCAAAAACCATACTTAAAAAGGACATTTTGGTTGAAAACCATGCATATGCCAATTTTGAGAAAATATCATGAACATAAGTATAAGAGCCATAAGATACAACATAATCAACATATAAACCATTTCATCACATTAGAACATTCACCTTAAGTAACCCTAAGCTATACTTGTGCAATGTATGAATAGCGTACCATACTACCATCCATACTAAGTACCACTTTGAGGCCACCAAAGATGGACTTACCATTCTTCCTTTTCACCTTTAGACAATACTCATACATAAGGAACATAAACATTTCAGAAGTCACGACAAGGAAAGTAACTCATAATACAATCTAAGTAAATCATGCATCATTACATTAAGCATTTAAGTCAACATTATTCATTATCTTCATTACGAGCACGTTCATTCATTAGCCATTAAAGACATTAGAGAACTCACCATAGCCCTCTCAAAGCCAACTTATGCAATGCATGAATGGCATCCCATACTACCACCCACACTTCATAAAACCTCTTGAGTAACCATAATGCACATCTCACATGATGGGAATAAACATTAACCCATATAGACCATGAGAGCAAACCATGGAATCCGGCGTCATATAACCCCACACTGAAAGAAAGTGTCTTACCTACCTAAGTTATAACTAAGTGTATTTTAAATTAGGTGGATCCACTAGCTAATATCCTATGTGGGCACATAGTTATGGGATAAGAAAGATTTTCATTGAAACCCGGCCTAATGTAGGGAGAGCCTCCATCTTACCATATCCTCTCGGTACTTAGCCTCCATTCCCATAGAGTAGTTCATTCACATTAACATTGTTGTACTTGAGAGGGCTACCAACATTAGGTCTACCGACTCTAGGTACATTTACACATAAAAGGGCCACCACCATTAGGTCTACCGATTCAAGGTACATTATAAGGATAGCTCATTGAATCCTCAAGAAAAGGCCACCACCATTAGGTCTACCGATTCAAGGTTCATCATTTCACACATGAAAGGGCTACCACCAATAAGTCTACCGATTCAAGGTTTATCATTCATTCATTCATTCATAGACTCCTCATGAAAGGGCCACCAACATTAAGTCAAGATACTTTAGCAGCACAAGAAGAGGATGTCTAAGCCTACCAATTCAAGGTGTAACATTACTTTGAAGAAACCTTTCACATTCCATCATAATCATTCATAAGTGTTAATTGAGGATAAACTTTCAATCATAACACAATTACATTCTAAACATGATCATAACACTTTCATTGAGATCACACATATACTTCACATCATAATCATACATAAAACCTTCATGAAATTGCCCTCGAAGGCTACGAATCAATCTCAATCCAAACATCTAGAATACTACATTAGATGAGGGGAATATCATGATTCAATAACTAATTCAATATAGACATAAACAATTCAACATGCTTCCATAATAAACCAACCCAAATCACAAACTAACAATTTAGTATTTTGGGGGTAACATGGGTTCATAGGAGAAAATTCATCATAATTCATCATTAATTCAACAATTCATCATGTAGAAACCTTTGAAAACGTTTTGGAATTGAACCCATGTTTAGATTGAAACCCTAACTTTTTGGGGGATTTTAGAAACTTGAAATCATCTTTTGAAAGGGCTCCTTGAATTAAAATTAATCAACGATGAAGACTACCATACGTGGAAGCAACTCCATGAAAATTGGGTGAGAAGGGTGAAATCTTGAGCTTCAAAGCTTGACTCCTTCTTCTCCAATGGTCGTTTCTAGAGAGAGAATATTTTGAGGAGATGAGGTTTCTAATTTTGTGTTTTGGAATAATGATTTCTAAAAGGGAGTTTAATACCTTTAAAAACCTTGAATAACTATGATAAATAAATAATAACCATCCCCAACCCATAACTAATTAATTAGGAATTTACTAACTTACCCGTCAACTTGGCCGAAATTGGACAGCTTGTAGTGGTGCCCTACGCCCCATGACATGCGGACCGTAGGTGGGGTGACACCCCGTCCTGTAGGTCTGTGGTTTGCGTATGAGGGTCACCATTTGGGACCTTGACCTACGGACCACTTCCACGTGGCGTGGATGGACCTACGCCCAGTAGGTCCCATCCGTAGGACATGAGCTTTTTGGCAGATTTTGCTCTTTTGGGGAAACCTTGGGGTTAGGCTTTAGGGTCCTACTAAAGGATACTTGGTTGGTCCTTAGGGGTCGTACCTTGACGTTTAACCCCTAAACCCCTCAACCTAAGCTTGAGAAATCATTTTACAACTCCAAATCCCACATCAAACTCAAAAACAAACTTGTTAGGCTAAAGTTTTACCTACTAGTTTTATGGGTCGTAACAAGAGATTATGGATGGAGAGATCGTGACAGAGAATTGTGTGACCGTAATGCTACTTGGAAGGAAAAGTATGGTGACAAGGAACGGTACGTCCCACTTCATGAACGTCAAAAGCCTAAAGAGCAAAGGGCTGACCCAAAGAACTTCCAAATGGAAGACATGTTTGCACACATTCTCAATAAGGTAGAACGGTCAGAAAAAGTCTTGAAAGATATGAAAGAGGACGTCCCCACACTCAATAAGACGATGACCTCACATTCAGTGTCCATCAAGCAATTGGCAATGCAAATGGGTCAAATTTTGTCACGACCCTTGGGTACCCCCTAGATGCAACACGACGTACTTGACCCTAAGGGGTCTCATACAAGCCCTTAGCATATCATAAAAGAAAGAAATAGAAATGATGCAGAATTTAAAACTTTTTACAATCAAAGTCTTTTCATAAAATTCAAAGGAAGTCTAGACCTTGTCTCATTAAACCATCTACTACAATCGAGAAACAATAGGGTCACAACCTTTTACAATAAAGTCTCCAAAAGTTTGAACTTATGAAAAGCAACTAGAAATGAAAGACTCTTGTCCTCGAACCATGAGGACTCACCACAAGTCATAGAGAAAATCAATCCAAGCTTTAGTCAAGAAAGGAGGACACCTCAAACGCCGGAACCTACACTTTGTAAAAAATGTAGAAAATATGGGTTAGCACAAAAATGTACTAAGTATAATAGCCATGCACAAAACCCTTGAAAACATGCTAAAAAGAACATTTTAGTTGAAAAGCATGCATTTGTCAAGTTTGAGTTTTATTTTTGCAGATTTCGTCGGGAAACAAGTTCGCGACGCGGAGGAGTTCCCGCAAGTTTCTGGAAATTAAAATCTGAGAAAGTAGAGTCCGCGACATGTCCGCGACATGTCCGCGACATGGACCAACATTTTTGTTCCTTGGTGGAGCTAGTCCGCGACGCAGCCATGCTCCCACCATGAGCATTTTCGAGCTGCCTTGGCAGCTTACTTGGCCAAGGGTTGGGGTCCTCCTCGGGGACCCTTCGGGTGGCCTCGGGGCATCATATTCGAACGTTTTGATCCTAAAAACATTTATTAAGACACTTGGGTCACCTCCACTGATTTTAGACTGCAAACAACACATAAAAACATGCAAGACACACTAGAACACGCTAGCACGCAAACAACTAGTTTTCGAACGTCTTGAAAATCCCTTTGACGTTTTACTTCCAAACTCTTTACAACTGACTATAAAGGCTATTCTTCATTATTTTAAGAAGTTATTAATGCATAAACCCATGTGAGGCTCTACTTTATCCTATTTCATTTTGAGGGGAGTTACAATATCCCCCACTTGGGAACATTCGTCCTCGAATGAAACTTCAAACATTATAGAGTAAGGTCTCTAGGACTAACAGCCCACAACAAGCATGTAATATCATTACTACAGCACATATCAAGGAGGAAACATCAACTCCACATAAAAAACATCACAACAAGACTTTCATGCAATTCAAGGAAGTAGGAATAACATCTACCACTCAATATGCACAAAACTTTACCATTTCTCATTTCTTTTAAGGAACTTCCTTTTCCATATCATATCATGCAAATTCTCTCAAAAGCACATTTACGCAACATCAAGAACACGTTAAGACATGCTCAACTAGTCATCTCATAAATCAATTTAAGCAACTTATCATAAACAAAAGCTCATCATTTCATATCATATAAGGAAGAACTACCTTCTCCATACTCATGATGCACACTTCATCTTTTTCATTTCCAACATAGAGGAACTACCTTCTCCAATTTTTGGACATACTCATCGTTTCATCATAAGGCTCGATATTCAATAACTTTCAAAGCACACATAGGCATGATCAACATTTCAACTCATGAGGCAAATAAGCAAATCATACTAAATGCACAATAATCATGAGAAATATAGATCAACTACTAACCTTATCATTTAATCATAATGTCATTAAGAGGATGCATAACATAATATCCTCTATGACATGCATGACATAAAGAGATCGTGCAACTCATAATCATATGCAAGACTCCAAAACATGAACAAGCTACTAGGAACTCTTGGTTTTAAGCTTGAATAAGAATAAAAAGAAAAGATAAGGATATCAACAACCTTACTACTCAACTCATCATCCCCCACTTAGGGTAAACCCATCTAGGAGCACATTATCATCAAACAACAAAGAAAATTGATTTACCTTCATTTGTTCCCTTATCCTTGTTAGCTTGAAGCATATAGAAACGGTTCCTCTTAGGAGAATTTGGATCCGGGACATCATGAGCAACTTTATTGGTCTCTTTCCCTTTTCCCCTAAGTGTAGGGCAATCTCTCATCTTATAACCCTTACTCCCACATCCAAAGCATCCATCCGTACCGGCAAGACACTTGCCCAAATGTTGCTTTCCACAAGTAGCACACCTAGGTCTCTCAAAAGTAGAAGCACCTCCATTCCCTCTTTGAGGTTTAGGGTTAGACACCCTATCATTGTTGACCATTGAAGAATCTTGGTTATAGAACCTCCTCTTAGACCTAGATTGGGTTTGTTCATCTGGCCTAGCCCTCTTCATATCTCTATTCATCTTTCTAAGCTTCATCTCCTCAAGTTGTTGAGCATAAACCATAAGCCTAGAGATATCCATATCATGATGGAGCATGGCCGTACGACACTCTTCTTCAACCAAACCGGAAACCCCCATCACAAACTTATTCATTCTAGCCCTAGAATTTGCTACAAAGGTAGCAGCATACTTAGAGAAATTGGTAAACTTGAGAGAGTATTCCTTCACACTCATATTCCCTTGACGTAGGTTCATGAACTAAACCAACTTTTGCTCCCTCAACTCTAAGGGGAAAAACCTATCAAGAAAAGCCATCTTAAACACTCCCCAATCTATTGGGTCAGCCACTATGGGTCTCTCATCCCTCCGTTGCTCAAACCACACTTGAGCTACATCCTTGAGTTGGTAGGAAGCCAACTCCGCCTTCTCCCTAGGAGTCACTCCCATTGCATCCACAATCTTAAACACCTCATCTATAAAGTTTTGTGGGTCCTCATCTACCTTAGAACCAAAGAAGGTAGGAGGGTTCATCCTTGTGAAATCCCTTAACCTTTAGGCCACGGTACTTTCAATAGCATTCACCCTAGGCCTCACATCTCTATTTGCTTGAGTAGTCATGGCACGGGTCAATGAGAGAAAAGCCTCTCTAATCTCCCCATTAGTCATATCCGGGGTAACCACCGGAACCACATTCTCTTGCCCACGTAAAGGAGCTTGGCTGCCTTGCACTCCTTGGGGAGGAACTCCTCCATTATCTATCTCCTCTTCCGCTCTCCACTGGTTAGCCCTTGTATTCATATCCTATAAACACAAGAGACGGATTAGGAAAAGGCACTTATAGACCAAACTAAAAGGCACGACATCAAGAGTAATGAAAGAAAGTGAAACTTATATCATCCTATAGCCTCTCGCTCAAAGATGTGTCACGACTCACACCGATGAACAAGACTTGACTAGATGTGGCTTTCGAGACTTTGAATCTAAATGTAATCTTTAAAACCTTATGCTCTAATACCAAGTTTGTAACGACCCGAGAGCACCCCCTAGACGTTACATGGGTATTCGACCTCTCGGAGGTCTTATACAAGCCTTAGCATTCATTCATCGCATAGATCATAAAAATCACTAAGAATTTAAAACTTTTATTCAACAAAACCATAAGACTTCAAGAGTCATCAATATTTGAAAACACCAATATGCAAGCGGAACTACTAAGTCTCTTTAGTCAATCTTAGACAAAAACTTAAAACGTACTAAAGGACACGACCCTTTACAAATGAAATGAAACTTAAGTGTCTATTACAATGACGAAGAAACTTCTAAATATAGTCCTCGAATCTTAAGGACATTACAAAGACTTGGAAGAGTGAAGCGATCCAAGCAACTCCAAAGCACAATCTCCTCCTAGTTACCACAACCTACAGTTGTAGTAAATTAGAAGAAAGGGGTTAGTACAACACACATACTAAGTATGAAGATATGCAAAACATGCTAAAAAGGACTTTGTTTGGAAGATATGCTTTCATGCAATTTTGATAAAATCTCATGAACATCAACATATTAGGCACCTTACAAGCCACAACCAACAATACAAACTCATATGCTTCACAATACATCATAAACATACATAACCCATTTACCTTTACCTTCTTTCCTTGGATCTCCACCTTAAGTAACCCTTAAGCAATACCTTTGTTCAATGTATGTGCAACGTCCCATACCATCATCCACACTAAGGCACCACTTTAAGGTCACACAAAGTGCACTTACCATGCATACCTCAACCTTCATCAATTAACCACATAAGACATATAAGCACATAAGCCAATAAGTCACTCCATAAAACTAGAACACTCATCAGATGTCACCCCAAGACTCACCTAAGTAAGACATGGTGAGGCAGCCCATACTACCTCTCCATACCACACCCAAGTGATCCTTAAGGCTACACAAGACAAGCTCCATTCACATCTCAACATAATTCGTTCATTCAACTTAATGCATTTAGATAACTTCATTCA
>JAJOOR010015612.1:0-28680 GCA_036250505.1 Solanum acaule | reverse complement strand
CTTATTTTATAAATAATTTTCTACTCCTTTTTGGCCTACGTGGCACTATCTTCTGGGCCCAGCGTGTGTTGACAATTTTTTCAAGCTATCTACTCTAATAACCAAAATGACTCTTCTTGCTGAAAGAGAGAGAGAGAGAGAAGCGTCCGATGATACCAAAAAGGAAGTAAATAAATTATTGGATCCTAGGGTTTTTAATTTTAATTGACCAACCAATAAAAGGGAGACAAGTGGCAGGGTGTGTGTTGGTCATAGAAGACATGTGAGGAGAATGTGGTAGGTGTGTGCTTTGGAACGTTGGCGCGTTATGTGGCGCCAATGTGGCTGCTTGTATGGCGCTTATGTGGAGGAGGGAGTGTAAGAATGGCTTGTTGAAATGGGCTTCTTCTTGGGCCATTGTTGAGTGAATTTTAATTTGGGATGAAAATTTGTCATCTTTGGGTTGAATTGGTTTTGGTCTTTCCTTTTCTAAAAATGGCACAACACGACAACTTTTTGATTTAATTGGCGATAAATATCCCAACTTTATTTATTTGGCATTAAATAGCCATATTTATTTTTCTTAAAAACAGATTTTTTTTTTCTAATTTTCTCTCTCTATTTCTAGACACGTTAGTTTTTTCACTCGCCGTGTTATTTGTTTCATCAAATTCAAAACAGCTGAATAAAAATTGGGAACAATATTTTATATGTAAAAAACATGTAGTTCCACCTCTTTTTCTCTTTATTCCCTTTTTTTCTCCCTCTTTCAAGATCTAGAATTTCTATCTTCTTCTCAAAATGTCTCTATTAGAGATCACTCACAACAATAACCCTTTACTACCAACTCAAATAACACCAAATCTTTTTCGATATTGATTGTCTGCGTATTTTCAGAAAAATAAATAAGGTTTTTTACATTCTTTATCTTCTAGTTGGATGCAAGATTTTTTTTATGAACTTTTTGTGTTTTATATTATATTTTAATTAGTTAGAGTTGTTTGTTCTCAAAAGAGAAATGTAGAAAGTGATGAAGATATGTAGATAGTGGTGATGATTTCGATGCCAGTGTGAAATCCTTGGTGGAAATGGGTGAACTGAAAATGGAAGATGAGTTTTGAAATCGTCAATTGTAGGTACTAATGCATAATACTTTCCATTTTAAAAAAATTCTACTCACAACATTGATTTCAACACATGCATGCAAACTCACCTTTATATTCAAAGCGAAGAAGCATTTGATTCTTATTTAATGTGAAATACGAATTCGTATACACTGAGGCAGAGTTCTATAACTGTCTTATGTACACGTCTTCAAACTAAATGTATACACAGTGGATATTATGTGTATGCAGATGAAAGTATGTACACACCTAATTTTATTTATTGAAATATTTTATGAAAGGTAATATATCTATACACATCAATATCTACAAATTATACTTATGTATACTAATAATGTATACAATCAAAATGTAAGTAATATATACATTATAGTGTGAATGTATACTAATTAAATATAAACTTAATCACATGTATTCAATTGAATACATACTTATTTGCAGTAGATCACAATGTTCACCACATACAAGATTTATATATAAATATATGTTGGACGTGTAATACTAAGTATAGATTATGCAAGTGGATACACAGCAAAATATGAAAATAAATTATGTATATATTATAGAGCAAACATATATTTGATCAAATATATTTAACTGAATACACAAACAAATCTATAGTTATTTATACACTAAAAAGATGTATATTATAGTTTGTATATTTAATATAAATATAGCTTGAGATTCTTACCGTAATTTCTAGCAAAAAATTGAGAAAAATAATTTATTAATAGTAGATACTCGTAAGAGCATCCTTTTAAAGAAGATTAATCAAAATTAAATACTTTTGCTAATTTTAGGAGATTTATAATTCTAAATAAACATTTTATGAATTTTAAGGAGAAATGGTTGGAAGTTAGAGGTGAGAGATGATACCATATATTTTAAATATTTTAAATAAAAATAATTTATGGTTGGAAGTTAGAAGAGAGAGATGGGGTAGAATATATTTTTAATAATTTAAATAAAAATAATTTGAAGAGGAAGATGAGTGTGAATATAAATTTCTTTCCTATTTTTATGCAAAATAGACGTATGTGATATTATATGCCAATTCTTTTTAGGCTTTTATTTGCTAAATATTTATTTGGCTAAAACATATCAATTTAACCTAAGAGTTGTAATATGTGTCAATTCCTTCTTTTAAATTTTTGGGCTTCTAACTTAATAACTAATACAATATATTATAAGATGACAATTAAAAATTATAAAATGAAAATAACAATATTACGACTTTACACTAATATAAAATATAGATACAAAAATAGCTAAATCAGTGTGAAACTTGAAATAAGTTGCTCATAAATCCATTATTTAAGAAAAAGAGATAACATTAAAACATATAATTTTAAAAAAACTTTTTGATATGATATTAATTTAGAATCTCAAAAATAGTGAATTAAAGAAAAAGAGGATCAAAATTGGGTGTCAACAGCTTGTCCCTCTTTGACCAAAGATGATGTAAGATTTTTTGGACAAATAAAGTTGACGTAATAGCCAATTTTGTCCCGACCAACAAATGAGGCCTTGAAGGTGAGAAAAGACAAGGGCACTAGATGAATTATGAGGCATAGAAGATTTTGAAAGTAAGGTAGACACGAGCTTACGAAGTTTTCCCCAGTGTTGAATTATGATATTATTGGGTATTATGAACGAGGAGAGTATTTGAGAGTGAAGTTCGAGGTAGACCCTTGACCATTGTTGGTGACTTTTATAATCCAACAATTTCCTCCATTTTACTGCTTAGAAATAGTTCCAAGTTGTGCTAAAGCTCTTGCAGAACTCAAACTTGGCAAGACAATTAGTAAATAATATTATATATAAAGTAAGGTGCATAAGCACATGGAAATAACACCTCATAGGTGTGAGTTTACAAAAATGCGGCTTTGCAAACCTAAATGATTTAATGAATAAAATCTTACAAAGTGTATGGAAAAAGGGTTTAAGGCTGATGATTCATGAGAATGGTGCTTTTCAACGATAATTAATGAAATATGAGGCCTTAACAAAACTAATTTATGGATATGAGGCTCTTAGCCAAATGATTTATAAGAATGAGACTTTTCAGGGCTAGTGATTCATGAAAAGGAAGTCTTTGAAAGCAATGCATTTTTGTAAAACATGTGTGCGGTGTATTACTATTTTAAAAGCATCAGTAAAGTTAACTAAAAGCAATTGTATAATGGTTTTTAAGCATTTGTGCAACGCATTATAAAGCAATTGAAAGCTATTGAAATCCATGTGGAATGCATTTTAAATATTTGAAAGCATTTTGTGTAGTGCATTTGAAAGCATTTGTGCAAAACATTGGAAATCATATATTCATGCGGTACGTGCATTTGAAAATATCTTAAAGCATTTTTCTGGTGCATTTGAAACTATTTGAATGCATTTGTTTAGTGCTTTAAAGAATATTTATGTAGAGCAATATCATATGCAATGTGTTTAAAATATTTTGTGCATCAATATATTTGAATCTTTTGTAAAGCTTCACTTATAAGTTTCCCAAATCATAAATTTATAAGTAATTCAAACCACTTTGACGTATAGGTCTAGCTCTTCATTCTTCTTTCTTATAGCTTTGTTTGAACTCGTAAACTCCGTCTATTCTAAATCTTGGTTAATAAATAACAAAGAAATATTTGATAAAAAATCATATTTAAAAAATAAGATGAAAAATATATACATATATATAGAAAATAATGAATTTCTATCAAACATTAGATTGTGACATGTCATGAAAGAAAACGAAACGAACGTCCTTTATCTGAAGTCTTTCTTGTGCCGGATGAGTTGACTGGCCATATATTCTTCAAATCTCTTGATATCTTCTTGTAATGATGCCCTTAAAATTTTCCCAGTTTTGACAAAAGAGATATGTTGTCATTCTTTCATGATGACATCGAACCTTCTATAAGCTTCCTACTATCCAACCAAAAGAATCAGGCCAAGCAAAATACAATGGATACACTTAAAAATTGAAATAAATGGGACGAACCCTCCTCGGGTTGTCTACGTATCCAAATGAAATCAGGCCATACGTAGTTTGTCACATAAAAGGAGGATTGAAAATTTTCTAATAATATGACTAAAGCAAATATAGGCCACCTATGTATCCCACCACGTGTATCAGGCCAATCGTAGCTCATATTACATATAAAGAGAATTTAGAATAAATCCTACTAAGAAACCAAACCCGATGTGGATTTCTTACGTATCCTGCCAAGGGAATAAAGGAAAAGATAGTTTTCAATACATGAAACGAAACATTACATGAAAATGAAATAGAAACTTTTAGATGTAGTATCTCTTAACCGCATCTGCATTGATGGCTTTCAACCATATCTTATCATCCATTTCTGCTAGAATCAAAGCTCCTCTAATCAGTACAAGGTGAACCCTGTAAGGTCCTTGCAAGTTAGATGCAAACTTTACCTTGGTTTCATCTTGGTGTGGGAATATTCACTTCAACACCAATTGTCCCGGTTCAAACTGTCTCAATCCTACTTTCTTGTTGAAAGCTTTGACCATCATGTGTTGATAAAGTTGCCCATGACAAACTGCTTCAATTCTCTTTTCATCAATGAGAACAAATTGTTCATACCGATTTGTGTCCATTATCTCAACTTTCATTGGTAACACTTCTTCCATTCCATAAACCAAAAGATGAGGTTTTGCCCCAGTCGAAGTACTTATTGTGGTGCGGTAGCCAAGAAGGAAAAAATGGAAAATTCTTATGCCAATGTTTGTAGTTATTAATCATCTTCTGTAATATCCTCTTGACATCTTAGTTGACTGCCTCAACTGATCCATTCATCTGAGGTCGATAAGGAGTGGAGTTTCGGTGAATAATTTTGAACTTTTCACATATGTCATGCATTAAGCCGCTATTGAGATTAGCTCTATTATCTACAATAATTGACTCAATAATTCCAAATCGACAACTAATGTTATTGTGGAAAAATATGCCACCACCTTCTTTGTCACAAACTTGTATGAAGATATTTTCTACCCATTTTGTGAAGTAATTAATAGCTACCAGTATGAACCTGTGTCCATTTGATGCGGTTGGCTCATCCATGGCCCAAGCTGCAAACAACCAAGGAGAACTCATCACATTGAGCTCATTTGGTGGAACCCGAATCAAATACCCATGAGTCTGACATTGATGACACTTTCTCACAAAAAGAATACAATTTGTTTCCATGGTCATCCAGAAATATCATGCTCGTAGAATCTTTTTTGCTGAAGTAAAACCATTGATGTGCGGCCCACATGTACCCCCATTTATTTCTTTGATCAACTTGATCGCCTCTTGAGAGTTAACACATATTAATAATCCCAAATCTAGATTCCTCCTATAAAGGATCTCTCTACATAGGAAAAAGTGATTTGCAAGTTTTCAAAGTGTCCTTTTTTGAATATTTCTTATGCCTTCCAAATAGTCTCCTTCTCTGAGATACCTCTTAATGTCATAGTACTAAGGCTCTCCGTCCAATTCTTCATATACATAGAAATAATAGTCTGGTTGATCCTGCACATCAACCTTGATTTGATCTACGTAATTTTTGTCTGGATATTGAATCATATAAGTCAGGGTTGCCAAAGCATCTGTAAACTCGTTTTGAGCTTGAGGAATATGCTTGAATTCTACCTTTACAAATTTCCTACACAACTCTTTTACGCTCAACCGATATGGGAGAATCATCACATTCTTGGTGCTCCATTCTCTTTGAACCTGATGAATCACTAAGTCTGAATCACCTATAAGCAACAATTCTTGTATGTTCATATCAACAGCCATTCTGAGTCCAAGAACACAAGCCACGTACTTTGCCCTATTATTGGTGCATAGGAATTTAAACTTCGTTGAGATAAAATAATGTTGACCTGATTCTGAAATCAGCACCAACTCCTTTGGAGTTCGCAGCACCATCAAAGCACATTCTCCACCCATGATATTCTTCTTAAATATCCTCTACAATAAACAAAAACCTCTTCATTAGGGAAATAAGTTTTAAGAGGCTTGTACTCTTCATCCACAAGGTTTTCTCCGAGGTGATCGACTAGCGCTTGTCCTTTGATGGCCTTTTTGAGTGACATAAACAATATCGTGTTCACATAGCAGAATTTGCGACTTCGCCAACCTCCCAGTAGGTATAGGCTTCTGAAATATATACTTGAGCGGATCCATTCTTGATATGAGAAAAGTCGTATACGCACATAAGTAATGTCTTAAATTCTGTGCAACCCAAGTCAAAGCACAACAAGGGCACTCTAATAAAGTATACCAAGCTTCATAAGAGGTGAACTTTTTGCTCAAGTAATATATTGCTTGCTCTTTTTTTCCAGTTTCATCATGTTGCCCCAACACACATCCAAATGAACTGTCAGACATCGACAAATACAACAACAATTGTCTTTCAGATTATAGGGGCACTAAGACCAGTAAACTAGATAAATACTCCTTGATTCTGTCAAAATCTTGATGACAATCCTCTGTCCATTTGATAGCAGCATCTTTCTTCAGCAACTTGAAGATTGACTCACAAAGTATAGTTGATTGTGCAATAAATCGACTGATGTAATTGAGAGGACCAAGAAAACACATTACATTATTTCGACTCTTTGGAGGAGGCAAGTATTGAATAGCTTTTATCTTAGAAGGATCTAATTCTATCCGTTTTCTGCTCACAATGAAACCCAACAACTTTCTGGCATGAACACCAAATGCACACTTTGCAAGATTCAATTTTAGATTATACCACCTAAATATGTCAAGGAACTTCCTCAAATTTGTGAAATGATCTGAGCTCTTTCGTTACTTGATAAGGACATCATCCATATAAACTTCAATTTCCTTATGGATCATGTCATGAAATATGGTAGTCATAGATCTCATGTAAGTTGCCCCTACAATCTTCAGTCCAAAATGCATTACCTGATAAGAATATACTCCCCAAGGTGTGATGAATGTTGCCTTCAATGTGTATTCTTCCTCCATCAAAATTTGATGATATCCTGCAAAGCAATCAACAAATGACTGTAACTCATGTTTTACGCAATTATCAATAAGTATGTGAATGTTTGGAAAGTGGAAAATCATCCTTTGGGATAGCCTTGTTGAGATCTCGATACTCCACGATACTCTGATTTTCCCATCTTTCTTTGGCACTGGTACTATGTTGGCCAACCATATGTGATACTTGGTGACTTGGATGATGTTGGCCTCAAATTTCTTGGATACTTCTTCCTTTACTTTTTATGCTCAAATCAAGGTTGATCTTTCTTGGCTTTTGCTTTAATGGAGGGCATGAAGGATCAATTGGAAACCTGTGTGAAACTGTAACACCTCGGTATTTGAAAGAGTTAAATTTAGAAAGAACTAATTTGGAAAGAGACAAATCTGAAATTTTACAAGTTATGCTTAAGTTGTGAGTTTTTGGTCAACTTCAAACGACCCTAACTTTCCATACAGATGAGTTAGGTTGCCCATAAGATATCAAATAAATTTCTTGGAATCCTCTTTCTAACGCTGCCGATTTTGCTAATTTTTGAGCTCGTATGAGGGAGATATTCCCGTTTGAAGTTAGACTATCCAACGAAGGAAAGTTACCCAAAAATGTGAGGGGTATTGTGGTTTTTTTCCTTACCCAATCAGATTAAAATGAATTTTAGTATTATTTTGGGGTCAAATCTGATTTGGGTCTGTTTTACAAATCCCAATTACGCTTAGGGGTTTAGAAGAGAGTTCAAGAAGAGAAAAGAGGAAAAAGGAGGAAAGGAGGAAAGGATTGAAGGCGTTCATCAAGTTTTCTTGCGATTTGAGGATTATTTCGCTAAGGGTTTGATCCCTAAGAGGTATGTGAGTTCTCATAGTGTTGGGTTTGTTCACCCACATGTCAATCATGCTATTTTGATGCAATTTCGTTCTCAAAGTTGAAGAATTTGAGTTCTTGATGAGTCTTCTTGAAATTCGTTACATAATCTTGATTGTTAGGATTTTGATGAGTTCTTGAGATAATCGTATTGAGTTTAAGAGTTTTTTTTTAATTAGATTCGTATGTACTTATATTCGGTAACTGAATCTAAGCAAAACTTGAGTAAATCAATCGATTAAAAGAGATTTAGGATCAGAAAATGATAGATAAAATTCATCGGAAATTGCCAGGGGAGGGGCTGGGGCTGCTCCTTGCAGTGTGCCATGGTTGCCTACCCCAACCCTTTTTTCGTCGTTTTACCTGTCTAAGTTCTCTTAATGTGTACCTTCACTCCCTATTGATTCTAACTACTCTAAACTACTTCTAAACATCTAGAAATCATTCATAATGTGAATCATAACCCTTGAACCCATAATTCAAATTCAAGGTAGAGTTGAGAGTTAAGTCTTGAGAGTTCTTTGAGTCACTTTAAGAAGTATTTTACAAATTGTTTTAAAACTTGTTTTAAAGACTTGAGCACTGAGTTGAGGAAGAGTAGAGTTGAGTTGATTTTCTTTAAAAATATATATGGGAACTAAGTATTCCCAAGAGTAAATGTTTTGACATTTAAGATGAGAGGAAACACCGATTTCCTAACGGGTTATGAGTAGTTTTGAATACTATCAGTTATAAGAGAAATATTTTGAGTAATGATCTCAAAGTTGAGGAAGAGGAAGTGCTTTCTTTAAAACATATGAGCTAACTTATATTTTGGGAGTAGTATTGAGCATCGATATGGAGGAGAGTTCTAACAACTCACAGCCCCCATAAACCATATAGCCAAAGTGGGTAGAAAAGGTCATACTTTTTAAATGATTCCTTATTGCTTTTAACCATAGACTAGTGGATCCACTTAGTTGAGGCCGGGAAGGTATATGACAGTTCTGACAGCGTGGGCAAGATGATGTATCATCACATAGCTCATAGTGATGGTTGTCGGTTAGAGAAACTCCAAACAGAGTTTACTTTGTATTTTTGTATAAAAATAGAGTCTATATTGTATTTTACAATACATTGAGTTGTTATGTATTATTTTAAAAGTTCTTCTTAATATTGCATTATTGTTATTTCTTTAAATTGAATTGAGTTGAGGTTGAGTTGAGTTGATACGAGGTAAGTTGTTTCTTTAGTTTCAGTTCAAGCTTATGCCATGTTTTAGATTACCCCTCGCATGCTCGTACATTCCATGTACTGACGTCATTTGGCCTATATCTTTCATGATGCAAATATAGGTAACAAGGATCATCAACCGGCGCATTGTTGATCCAGTTGAGTTCCAAAGTTTTTTGGTGAGCCTATTTGCTTTCGGAGGATCCCTTATTTATCGTCCGTTATTTCAGTTTGTTAGGATGATCGGGGGTCTTGTCCCGACATCCCTCATAGTATTAGATGATTCATAGATAGATAGAAAGTAGTTCATGAGTCTTTTCATTTTCAAATGTTAATGTTCCACACTTAAGTTTTTTATTCTGGCTAGTTGAATATTCTATTATATTCTAAGTTTATTACATGAGTTTATGTTTTGAGATAATTCTATGTTAAGTAACTCTTCTGCTTAGAGTTGAGCCACGCCAAGGGTTTGCTTGGGGCCAGAAATAGTTCTTGAGTGCCAGTGGCGTCTAGGGTATAGGCTCGGGAGTGACAGAAATAATGTTCGTGCTTAGGCCCGGCATATGATCATAAGACCATGCGAACACATCCATATAATATTTCAAAAGATCAATAAGTTCTTTTCTTTGGGACGCAGACAAATGGACACTAATTCTTGTTTCCCTCACTAATTCTGAATCTCCCAAATTTATCATCACAGTTCCATCCAAATTTGGCTATTTCTTTATTCTCAAAATGCTCAAAATCCTTAGTGAACTCTTCGACTGCACATGTTCATCATATTTTGCAAAAGTTTGTTCACTAGTGGGGATTTGTTCACTTCTTCACTACACATCATATTCTTAGGATTGGCAAATTTATTGGTTTGTTTGCTGAAATAGAAAAGAAAAAAAATAAAACAAAATTAATAATTAAGGACAAATTTTGAAATTTAAAGCAGAAAAATATAATTTAGATTTTGCCTTTAAGCTTTCAAAAGATGGAGGCAAAACATATCAAATTCATAAACACGATTTAGGCCTCAATCTTAATCAAGTTGTTATGTTAATTCTAATACAATCAACTACCAAAATTACTGGAGAACTAGGGACGAGTTACAAGTCCAATTTTTCAAAGCATCTCCAGGCATAACATTCCATATAGTCAGGGCCTCGGTGCAATACTCTAAAATTATATTTCATTCAACTTTTTCAATGAATAGGTTTTTGAGTCCTTGTACGAGGTTATCTTCAACAACTTCCTCTGATTCTTGTGCAATGAATGTGTAACACCTCGATATTTGAAAAAGCTGAATTTAGAAAGAAGTAATTTGGAAATAGAAAAAATTTGAAAGTTTGCAAGTTATGCTTAAGTTATGAGATATTTTTCAACATAAAACGACCTTAAATTTCAATACAAGATGAGTAAGGTGACCCATAAGATATTAAATGAAAGGTCTTTAAATCCTCATTCCAACGCCACTGAGTTTGCTAAATTTCGAACTCGTTAAGGGATATATGCCCGTTCGAAGTTAGCATGTCCTGTTAAGTAAAGTTACCCGAATTAGTGAGTGGTATTTTGGTCTTTTCCTTTCCCCATCAGCTTTAAAAGAAATTAGTAATATTTTGGGGTCAAATCTGATTTGGGTCAGTTTTCGTTATCCCAAAATATTCTTAGGGTTTTAGAAGAGAGTTCAAGAACAAAAAAGAGGAGAAAGGAGGAAAGGATTCAGAGCGTTCATCGAGATTTCTTGCGGATCGAGGGTTGTTTCACCAAAGGTTTGATCCCTACGAAGTATGTGAGTTCTCATAGTTTTGTGTTCGTTCACCCACATGTCAATCATGATATTTTAATCCAAATTCATTCTCCAAGTTGAAGGATTTGAGTTCTTGATGAGTTTTCTTGAAATTCCTTTCGTAGTCTTGATTGTTGGGATTTTGATGAGTTCTTGAGATAATCGTATTGAGTTTAGGTGTTTTTTTTTTGGGTAGATTCTCATTGTATTGGGTAATTAATTATGAGGAAAAATTTAGAATAAAAATCGATTCTAAACGAATTACGGTCAGAAAACGAGAAAGAAAGTTCTGGGGAAGGCCTGGGGCAGCGCGCCCCAGATGCACCATAAGGGCTAGTGCGGCGCCACAGATGCGCCAAAGGGGCTGGTGCGGCGCCCCAGCACTGCGCCATGAAGGAGTCTCTGAAGTTTCGAGGCTAGCGCCCCGCGCCAGGGTAGCCAACCCCAACCAATTTTTCATTGTTTTACCCATCTATGTTCTCCTAAATGGCCTTCCTTAGAACCAGTAGTCACTGGCTAGTCAATCAAGACCCACTTGACTGACCCTGGTCCCTTTGACGGTCCGTCATAGGGTCCATTGAAGGCCTCCTATAGATTTTAAGTTGGGGTCGTGTTGGCCTTTTCCCCTATGCGCTAGACAACTAAACTACGTCATATTACTCAGTTTAAGCCTAATAAACTACTAAGAAGATAACCAAAACCATTATTCTCGAAAATGCACCAAAACTTAGAGCAAAAAAGAGGAGGAAGAGTCGACTAACTCCTCAGGAATACGAAACAGGTTTTCTTTAGTTCCAGCCCCAAAATCAGAGGATTTCTTTATTGACATCCTTGGCAAGTATGTGGGATTTCATTAGTGGGTTCCTTTCATCCACTAGGTCCCTAGAATTCAGTCAGATTCTTGATTCGTTATATCTTACTTAGACTAGGGTTTCTAAAAGTTTAGATATTGGTTGTGCTTTAGCAGTTATAGTATTCTTAATCAGATTATTCATGTTTTTTGTGAAATCGTTGCTTAGTTCCTTTCATAAAACTCAGAACCCTAGTTGTGTAGATTCTCTTGGTTCATGAATTACACTTGCTAGGTCATTTAAACAGATATATATGGTCCAGTTTTGAATGTTTCATTGTCAGTACCTAAATGGTGCATTCTCAGATTTCCATGTCAGAATATTGATCTATCGAGTATTTTAGTTATGTTGTGTCATACACATTTCCAGTTGGGATAGGCTTAGCATCGAGTTGGACTAGGGTTCAACGTACCCTCATAGTCCAAGAACTACGTGCCCTCGTAGGTTTATAAGTCCCCTCTATTGGGCATCAGATTTAGTGATCACACCAGCCATGCCTTTATACCCCTCACAATGTATATTGGGTCCTCATAATGGGGCGTATACATCAGATTCCACATTTATCTTACGTGGTTTTATGTCGGTTAATAGTAGCTCACATTGTCAAAATCTAGTGCATTTGACTAGATTTTCAGTTATACTTTAGTATTCAGTCACAACATGTTAATTTCATGATTAGTACTTGGTCACTGCATTTAGATCAGTTTTTAGTTATATTTCAATATTTATGTTTCTGTTCGGATTATGTCATTGTTCAATTATGTTTTCAGCTTTTATACTTTGTTCAGCTATTATCTATATCTTGCATGGTCAGTACATTCCAAGTACTAACGCATACTCTACGCTACATCCTTTCATGATGTATGTTCAGGTGTTCAGCATCCAGATCAGTCATAGATCGGTTCCTGATTCGTATTCAACTGTTTCAGTAGTGAGTCCTCATACTTCGAGGAAAATACATGTCTTTCATATTCAGTCTTTTATTTTAGTTTTCAATTTTTCTAAAGTTAGCTAGGGCATGTCCCAACAACTCTAGTCAGTAGAGTCTTTTCAGACATAGTATTATATTCACCTTTAGATTTGAGGGAATGTTCTATCGTTGAACTCTTGGTAGTTTTATATATATTCAGATCAGTATTGGGTATTCCCCATCTTTCAGTTATCTCTTGTTTTAGCTTCCACATAGTATCTCTTTATTTAGTTGTTATAGTATGCTTATGATATGCCAGCTTCAGGGTTAGCTTGAGGTCACTCGTGATCCTAGGTCTTGTGCTTACGTCAAGGGGGTAGCCTCGGGGCGTGCCATATCCTGCTGAGCATTAGATAAGAATTAGGAGTGAGACATTATAGAGTTAAATTCTATTGCACGACTTTCGAGTAATGAAAGAAGTGGATTTTCCTAACATCTTGTAGTCTCTCATTCATAAATGTGGCGTGCTTCACAGTCATGAACAAAACTCTACTCGACGTGGCTTATGAGATTTCCTAGGACCTTTCTAAACCTTGTGCTCAGATTACAAAGTTTGTCATGACCAAAGGTAGCCCCTAGTGTAACATGGCATATAAGACCCCGAGAGGCCCCATACAAGCCACTTAGCATTCATCATACAAGATAATAGAATAAAATTATTTAAAAGACAATTTCAATATGTAAAAGTTTTATAGAGTAAAGCATAAGTATAATCATCATCTCAAAACCATCTAGTACATATGTTTGATTGGGATGTAGCCTGTACATCAAGATCGAAATCTAAAAGTTAAGACAAAAGGGAAACCAAATCTCGGTCCTCGAACTATGAGGACTCAGCAATCTTCAATCTTCTATATGAGATCCCTAACCATAGAAGTGTGAATCTTTAAGGTTGGATACTACATTTGGGGAAATGTAGGCTAGAGTATGTGTTAGTACAAACATGTACCAAGTATGATAGTCATGCATAAAACATTTGAAAACATGGTTAAAAGGAGATATCTTCATGTGATGCAATTACCAAGATAAAACATGATATATATATATATAAAGGGGTTTAGAAGAAGTAAGTCATAAAACATGGTCAATGCAAATAAACGTCATCTTAAAGACATGTGACATACTTCTTACAGTAACCATGATTCATTAATATGGAGAATTACCTTTAACTGACATGTAAGACCATGTGAGCTATTAACATGGAATCCGATGTCTCCCACACCCAAAAGTGGTGTCCTACTTGCCAAGGTAAGACAATGAACTTTCTAGCTTACGTGGATCCACTAGCTAATGTCGATCTACATAATCCTATGTTGGGACATAGTTTATGAGAAATGGGTAATCGCCACTTCTCCACTCGGTGCTAAACATAAATTCCAGAGAATATTTATTATTCTTATTCATCTTTTCTTTAAGGGATTTCGGTAATCGCCTCTTGTCCTTACATCATGTGACATGGGTAATCGCCTCTTGTCTTTCATTAGAGGTCATGGGTAATCGTTGCTTGCCTTTATCTTAGAATAGTTCCTTAACCTTAATTAACTTTAGGTGAGAAAATATTTCAACCTTAGAATTCTTTTATGTGAGAAAACCCTTCAAATTCATGTATGAGGTAGTTATATGTATCATCTCGCAAATTGAAATAACTAGGAAGAAGTTAAGAATTTGAAATAACCATTTTTGGAAAGAATATAAAAATCTGGAAATTTGTTAAGTATGTTAAGATTGGGTTTTTCGGTAAACTTCAAACAACATTAAATCCTACCTCAAGATGAGTTAGGTCTGGTTCTAGGTATTTTAAGAAATATCTTGGAATAATATTTTCAACTCCACCGAGTTTGCACGATTCCGAGTTCGTATGAGTGAGTTATTCCCATTGGAAGTTGGGTTGTTCAAATAAGGAAAGTCCAATCCGGATTGTTGAAGGGTATTTTAGTCTTATCCTTTCCCAATTGTTTTAATTCATTTTTTTATAAGTTTAATTGGGGTAAAATAAGATTTTAGTCAGTTTAGAAAAGTTGAAGTTCATGCTAGGGCTTGGAGAAAAGAGAAAAAGGGAGAAAGGAGAAGAAAGTTCAAGATTCGTCGTTTTCTTGGATACATGCGTGTGGATTTCGTCAAAGGGTGATCCCTAGGAGGTATGTGAGATCATATAGCATTGGGTTAGTTCACCCACACACCAATCATGATTCAATTCAACAAAATTATATTGATTTGAAAGTAAATCCTTTGAGTTCTTGATGAAATTCGTTTGAATTCTTCTGGGTTGTCTTGTTGAAGTTTTCTTGAGATTTGATTAATGTTTTCAGGTGTAATTTTGAGTTGAATGTAGTACATATTGAGGATATAATCGATTCTAAGTGTTTGGGGATAGAACCAAGTGAAATTAGAGGGTTTAGAGATGAAAAACGAGGAAGAAAAGTCGGGGAGCCCTGGGGAGGGTCCTGGGGCGTCGCCCATCTCAAAGCCCCAAGAAGGGGTCTCTGAATTTTGACCTCTGGGGTACCAGGCCAGACAGATCTCCCCAAGTCACTCTCTGAATTTCAAGGGCTGGAGCCCCGCGCCTCTCAGAGCGCCAGGGACGCCAGTTCTTCCCATTCTTCCCCCATCTTTCCATACTAGTTCCTTAGCAATGTACCTATATTATCTAGTTGATGCCAACACTCTTAGGTACATATAAACATCATAAAATCATCCATAAACATGAGATCATGAACCTTGAATCCATAATTCAATTCAATGAGAGTTGAGAGTCATGTCTAGAAGTTAAGAAGCAAGTCAAGAAAAGTTCTTAAAGTTTTCAAAAGTCTTTCGCAAACGTTTTAACTTTGTTTTAAGACCTAAAGTTAAAGTTATGCAAAGAGTAAATATTTGAAGTTCATTTCTTCAAAGAAGTATATGGAGACTATGTATTCCCAAAGAGTTTAAAATATTTTCACATTTGAGCAAGAAACGGAACATTGATTCCAAGAGAGCTTTTAAGCTATGTTTTGAGTAATTATCTCAAACCAAAGAAAGAAGTTTTGTTTTAAAATATATGAGCTAAGTATATTTTGGGAGTAGTATTGAGCATCGATATGGGGATGCAATTTCATATTAACTCAAGTCTCCATAAACCATGTAGCCATCATGGGTAGTAAAGGATCATACTTTTTAGATGACTCATTAAGTACTTTTTAGCATAAACTAGTAGACCCACTTAGTTAAGGTGTTCTATATGAAAACAAAGTATAGGATAGTTCTGGCAGCGTGACCAAGAAGATTCACCACTTAGGCTCATAGTGGTGGTTGTCGGTTAGAGAAACTCTCACAAAAACTATATTACTTTAGTATATGAGTAAGGTTGAGTTTGTTAACTCATTTTCTTTAACGAACTAAGTTGTTTTCCACTGTTTTTACAAGCTTTCTATACATTGCATGTGTTTTATTGCTTTATATTGAGTTTAGTTATTTAGGAGTTGAGTAAAGCCAATGTAAGTGTTCCTTTCATATTCTTTTCAAGCCTATGTAATGTTTAGCATTCTAATTCGCATACTCGTACATTCAATATACTGATGACAGTTGACTTGCATAGTCTTGTGATGCAGACACAGGTAACCAGGATCAACATCCAGCGCCTCGTTTATTAGGTTGAGCACTCAGAGTCAGTTGGTGAGCCTCATTGCTTTTCGGAGAGCTCTTTTTTACAATGTTGTCTAGTTTTCAGTTGTTAGGATGATTGGGGGTCCTGTCCCGACATCCCTTTTTGTTTTAGAGGCTTCATAGATAGATAGTTATAATTCTTAAGTCTTATTCATTTTAGTTGTAAACGTTTAAGACTTAAGTTTCCATTTTGGCCAAGTTATTATCTCTTAAGTTATTTCATGAGTTAAATTTCTTGTGTTTAAATCTTCCGCTGAGTAAGTAATCTAGGCTAAGGGTTCGCTTGGGGCCAGCAATGGTTCTCGAGTGCCAGTCCCACCCAGGGTGTAGGCTCGGGGCATGACAAACTTGGTATCAGAGCAAAGAGTTCAAGAGTCCTAGGGAGTTTGTGAAGTTGTGTCTGTAGAGTCCTAGTTATCGGTGTGAAGCACGCCATATCTATAATTAAGAGGCCGCAACATTTTAGGAACTATCTCTCTTTCTTCATACTCATTTTGTGCGATAGAGTTCATCTCTATACAGTTTCTTTCTAACTCGTGCTTACGCGTAACCGATTGTAAGCTGGCTTACGGTCGAGAGTGCCTTCATGAGGCGTTTCTTTCCATGTGAGCTAAGAGAAGCAAAGAGATAGTTACTAACATGAGGAGCAGGATGAGTTTATCCGCGGTTGGATTAACTCGTCTGTCAAGTAAAGAAAGTAAGGCAACCATGCTAATAGGTTACATGGGCATAGCAAGTCTGATGATCCATGTGCAACAAGTTGAAGAGGACCATCTGAAGGATAGAAAAGAGTTTAAGAATAAGAGGGCTAAGACATCATGGAATGAATTCGGGCAACAAAAGAGTAATGCGAACCGGTCTTCTTTCCAATATAAGCTGTAAGGACCTGCACCAAGGAACAAATGTGAGTATAATAGTCAAAATTCTCAGAACTTCAGAGCTAGACCTGTGCATTCGCAAGGTAGTAAGGCACAAGGGGGTACTAAGACTCCTGGATGTTCTAAGTGTGGTATGAGCCACTCAGGGGTGTGTCGTGGTGACTCTATTGGTTTCTTCAAGTATGGCTAGAACTGTCATTTTATGAGAGAATTTCCTAAAAACCGCTAAGGTAATGTTAATGGGGGCAATAGAGCCCAATCTTCTTCACTTACTCTGCCAGACAGAGTTGTATCTCGAGGAGCTACTTCAGGGGCAGGCAGAGGAGGAAAACATCTTTATGTCATCACAAGTCGCCAAGAGTAAGAGGATTCGCCAGATGTTGTCACTGGTAAGATCCATGTCTTTAACTCTAATGTTTATGCTTTGCTAGACCCAGGAGCAAGTTTATCCTTTGTAACTCCTTATGTTGTGATGAATTTTGATGTTGTTCCTGAGCAACTTAGTGAACCATTCAGGGTTTCTACCACCTATCGGTGAGTCTATTCTAGCAGAGAGAGTCTATCGTGATTGTCCCATTTCTGTCAATCACAAGAACACCATGGCTAATTTAGTTGAGTTAGCTAGACATAGTGGATTTTGATGTCATTCTAGGTATCGACTGGCTTCATTCCTGTTATGCATCCGTAGATTTTAGAACTCGAGTTGTCAAGTTCCAGATTCCTAATGAGCCAGTCTTAGAGTGGAGTAGTAGTTCAGCAGTGCCTAAGGGTATTTTCATTTCGTACCTTATGGTGAGAAAGTTATTTTCTAAGGGTTGTGTCTATCACTTAGTCTGAGTTAATGACTCTAGTGTTGATATACCTCCCATTCAGTCAGTTCCTATAGTAAAAGAGTTTCTATAAGTCTTTCCAGATGATCTACTCGGAGTCCCTGCTGAGAGAGAAATAGACTTCGGCATCGACATTCTTCCAGATACTTGTCCTATCTCTATTCTTCCATATAGAATGGCACCAGCAGAGTTGAAAGAGCTCAAAGAGCAGTTGAAAAATCTCCTTGATAAGGGTTTTATTTGACCAAGTGTCTCACCTTGGGGTGCTCCGGTCTTTTTTTGTGAGAAAGAAAGATGGTTCCCTTAGGATGCGTATAGATTATCGCCAATTGAACATGGTTACCATCAAGAACAAGTATCCTCTTCCGAGAATTGATGATATTTTCGATCAACTTCAGGGTGCTTCTTGTTTTTCTAAGATAGACCTCATATCTGGCTACCATCAGTTAAGAGTAAGGGAATGTGACATTCCAAAAACAACATTCAGGACCCGATATGGCCATTATGACTTCTTAGTTATGTCCTTTCGTTTGACCAATGCTCCTGCATCATTCATAGACCTTATGAATAGAGTATTCAAACCTTAGTTTTATATGTTTGTTATCGTATTCATTGATGACATACTAATCTATTCAAGGAATGAAGAAGATCATGCTAGTCATCTTAGAATAGTTCTCTTGATTCTAAAGGAGAGAGAGTTGTATGCCAAGTTCTCTAAGTGTGAGTTTTGGCTTGAGTCTGTGGCATTCTTAGGTCACATTGTGTCTGGAAAGGGAATTAAAGTTTCTACTCATAAAATAGAGGCAGTGCAAAATTGACTTAGACCCACATCTCCAACTGATATTAGGAGTTTCTTGGGTTTGGCTGGCTATTATAGAAGGTTCGTGGAGGGGTTCTCATCTATTTCATCCCCTTTGACCAAGCTGACTCAGAAGACAATTAAGTTTCAATGGTCTGAAGATTGTGAGAAAAGCTTTTAGGAATTGAAAAAGAGTTTGACTACTGCCCCAGTGTTGACCTTACCATAAGGTACGCAAGACTTTGTGGTCTATTGTGACGCGTCTAGAGTGGGTTTGGGTTGTGTGTTAATGCAAAATAGCAAAGTTATAGCCTATGCCTCTAGACAGTTGAAAGTTCATGGGAAGAACTACCCAACCCATGATCTAGAGTTGGCTGCCGTAGTATTTGCTTTGAAAATATGGCGCCATTATCTTTATGGTGTGCATGTGGATGTGTTCACCGATCCCAAGAGTATTCAGTATGTGTTCACTCAGAAAGAGCTTAATCTCAGACAAATGAGGTGGCTAGAATTATTCAAGGATTATGACATGAGTATTATTTACCACACAAGTAAGGCTAATGTTATTACTGATGCCTTAAGAAGGTTGTCTATGGGTAATACCACCCATGTTGAGGAAGAAAAGAGAGAGTTAGCAAAAGATGTGCATAGACTTGCATGCCTGGGAGTTAGACTAATGGATTCCACAAATGGAGGAGTGGTGGTGATGAATGGGGTTGAATCATCATTAGTGTCAGAAGTAAAAGAGAAGAAATACCAAGATCCCATTTTGCTTGAAAGGTATTGGATTTTGAACAAGGGAGAGATGGTGTTTTGAGGTTATCACGCCCCGAGCCTACACCCTGGGCGGGATCGGCACTTGGAGACCATTGCTGGACCCAAGAGAACCCTTTGCTTGGCTTTCTTAAGTCAGCAGAAACTTAACTCAACAGCTTAACTCAAAGCAATGAAAGGTTATAAACAACGAACTGATAAAAACTGGCCAAAAAGGCCACTTGAGTCTCAAAATAGAGTAGTAATATATATACATAGATGAGAGACTCAAAACTAACTGACTGACTGTCTATGAAGCCTCTAAAACACTGAGATGGATGTTCGGACAGACCCCGCAACATCCTAATAAAACAAAACTAGGAGAAAAAACTAACCGAGTCCTCCGGAAAGCAAGGAGGATCACCACTGACTCTGGAATGCTCAACTGGATCAACGACGTGCTGGATGCTGATCCTAGGTACCTGCGTTTGCATCATAATAAGATGCAGGCCAACTTGTGTCAGTACATGGAATGTACGAGTATGCGAGCTAGAAAGCTAAGTACCTGGCTAGAAAGAAATCTGGAAGAAACTGAATAACTTACCTGGCTCAACTCAACTCAACCTGACTGACTTCTTTTCAATATAAGGCAATTTAAAGCAAATGCAATATAAAGAAAAGCCATTTAAAACATGCTATAAACTCTGGGTGTATACAAAGATACAATAGACCTGAGATGTATGTAGTAATACAAATGAACTGATGCATATGCAATACCATAATTACTGTGTATGAAAATACAACAACTGTTGTGGGAGTTTCTCTAACCGACAACCATCATATAGAGCTATAGTGATGATACAACGATCGACCTCACACTGCCAGAGCATCCTATTCCCGACCAAAGGTATAGGACCTCAACTGCCTAATGGATCCACTAGTCTAATCTGAAAAGGATTCATCTAAAAAGTATGATCCTTTTTCTTCCCATTGTGGGTAACATGGTTCTATGGGGGCTGTGGGTTCTTTGAACGCTCCCCCAATTCAGTGTTCGATACTACTCCCAAAAATGTACTGGCTCTTATTATTTTTAAAACATATGTCTTCCTGTTGATTGAGATAATTACTCAAAACTAGCCCGAAGGCTCTTTAGGAAATCTCAGTTTCCAATCTTGTTTAAATGTAAAAACATTTCTTTAAAACTTCTTTGGGAATACATAGTTCCCTAATAACTTTGAGAAATGAACTCAAATTTAAACTCTTTACTCAACTTGAAACTCTTGACTCTTGACTCTTTACTTGACTTGCAACTTGAACTTTAAAACGACGTTAAAATGTTCAATAACGACTCTTGAGAAGCTTTAAAGACTAGCTTGAACTTACTTCTTAACTTTGCTTGACTTGACTCTAACTTCTCTTTAACTTGATTCTAACTCGCCTTGAATTGGATTATGGATTCAAGGTATATGATCACACGTTATGGATGAGTTCTTGACATTTAAACGCAACTTGAAGTGTTGGAAACAACTTGGAAACATAGGTACAATACCATGGACCATGCATGAATAAGTAGGGAATGAAAGGGAACACTTGGTGTCCTTGGCGCTCTGCAAGGCACGGAGCGCCAGCCCTTGAAGCTCAGAAGGGTCTTGCTGCCGCTCTGCTAGGGGCGGTGCCCCAAGGGGTGAAGTTCAGAACACTTCTTGGGGGGCTCTGCAAGGCGCGACGCGCCACCCTTTTTCCCCAAAGACTTCGACTTTTCTCCAACTTTAAACCTCCTAAACATGAAGGGTTCCAGCCCCAAATGCTTAGAATCATAAGACCCTCAACATACAATAGAATACAACTCGAAAGCCAACCGGAAACATGTCTCAAATCACAAGGGACTTCAACAACACAATCAACAATATCAACAACAACCAACAACTTCAACAACACAACCAACCTTTTCACAATAATAAAATGAGTTTGGTGTGTGGGGGAAAGGATCAACCCAACACTATGAACTGACATACCTAGTAGGGATCACCCCCGACGATTTCCACGATGATTTTGACGGAAACTCCTTGATCTCCTCTTCTTCTTCTCTTCTTCCTCTCTTCTTCTCTTCTTCACTCAAGAACCCTAACTCTTACTCTTTCAAAATGGGACAAAAATGATCCACAATCGGCCTAACACAACAATATAACTTCAAAAGAAATAGCTAGGGAAAAGACCAAAATGCCCTTAAAAATTTCCGGACGGATTCCCTGTCAACTGCCCAACTTTCAAAGGGCATATCTCACTCATACGAACTTGGAATTGAGCAAACTCGGTGGCATTGGAAATATCATTCCACGAGCTTCTCAACCATAGCTGGAATTACTCCTAACTCATCCTGAGATAGGAGTTACGACTACTCAAAGTTGGCCAAAAATTCACTTTTTTTTCCACACTTGGCCAAATTTCCAGATTTTCAAAATTCTTTCCAAAAATGAAAATTTCCCATTCTAAGCCTCTTCAAAGCTATTTCAATTTGTCGGATGTTACAATATCTCCCCCTTGGGAACATTCATCCTCGAATGAGGTTACTCCTACAAGGCTAAGAGTGTAACATCAACTGAAACACTCAACAATCAACCATGCAAACAACAACAAGAACAATAACATGCTCATTATACTTAAAAGAGTACTAAGAAGGAAATTAATACCTTAATCTGCATTTCCTCCAGATTCAAAGAGATGTGGATATCTCTTCTTCATGTCCTCTTCGGCTTCCCAAGTAGCTTCCTCAACAAATTGGTTCCTCCAAAGGACCTTGACTGAGGCTACATCCTTCGTTCTCAACCTATGAACTTGCCGATCTAGAATCTGAACAGGAATCTCCTCATAAGATAAGTTATCCTTGATCTTAATACTTTCGGTCGGTAAGATCAAGGAAGGATCGTCTATGCACTTCTTCAACATGAAGATGTGAAATACCGGATGAACAGCTGCTAGTTCCTGTGATAACTCCAACTCATAAGCAACATTGCCAATCCTCTTGGCTATGCGGTAAGGTCCAATATACCGGGGACTAAGTTTCCCCTTCTTACCAAACCTCATAACCCCTTTCATGGGTGAAACTTTCAAATAAACCCAATCATATACTTCAAACTCTAACGCCCTTTTCCTAACATCAGTGTAGGATTTCTGGCGACTCTGTGCCATTTTCAATCTCTCTTGAATCACTTTCACCTTCTCCATAGCTTGGTGAACTAAATCTGGTCCTATCAATCCTGCTTCGCCAACTTCAAACCATCTAATAGGAGACCTACACCTTCTCCCATAAAGAGCTTCGTAAGGAGCCATCTGGATGCTAGAGTGATAACTGTTATTGTAGGCAAACTCAATGAGAGGTAGGTGATCATCCTAATTACCTTTGAAATCGATCACACAAGCTCTCAACATATCTTCTAGAGTCTGAATAGTGCGCTTTGCTTGCCCATCAGTCTGAGGATGAAAGGCAGTACTTAAGTTCACTTTTGAACCCAAGCCTTTCTAAAAAGATTTCCAGAACTGTGCAGTAAACTGTGCACCTCTATCTGAAATAATGGAGATTGAAACTCCATGAAGTCTCACTATCTCTTGAATATACAACTTGGTTTAATCTTCTGCTGAATGGGTAGTCTTTACCGGTAGAAAATGAGCTGACTTTGTCATTCTGTCGACAATCACCCAAATAGAAACATGCTGTCTGCCAGACCTTGGCAACCCTGTGATGAAATCCATATTGATCATCTCCCACTTCCATTTCGGAAGTTCTATCCTCTGAGCCAAACCCTCGGGCCTTTGGTGTTCAACTTTCACTTGCTGGCAATTTGGACACTTAGCAACAAACTCTGCAATGCCCTTCTTCATGCCATTCCGCCAATAAACTTCTCTCAAGTCACGATACATCTTCGTGGAACCCGGATGAATGGAGTATCTGGAGCTTTGAGTTTCCTCCATAATCCTCTCTTGGAGTCCATCTACCATAGGTACACACAATCTACCTTGATATCTCAAAACACCATCTCCCCCTTGTTCAAAAGCTAATACTCTTTGCTTTTGAACATTTGCCTTCATCTCAAGAAAAATGGGATCTTGATCTTGCTTCTCTTTCACTTCTGACACTAGTGATGACTTGGCTCTGCTTGCCACCACTATTCCTCTTTCTGCGGAATCTATCAATCTGACTCTCAAGCATGCCAGTCTATGCACATCTTTCGCTAACTCTCTCTTTCCTTCTTCAATATGGGCGGTGCTACCCATAGCAACCTGCTCAAAGAATCAGCAACAAAATTAGCCTTACCTGGGTGATAAAGAATACTCAGGTCATAATCCTTGAGTAGTTCTAACCACCTCCTCAGTCTGAGATTAAGCTTTTTCTGAGTAAGCACATATTGAAGGCTCTTGTGATCCGTGAATATATCAACATGCACACCATACAAGTAATGACGCCATATCTTCAAAGCGAACACTACAGCAGGTAGTTAACTCTAAGTCATGGGTTGGGTAGTTTTTCTCTTGAACCTTCAACTGTCTGGAGGAATAAGATATAACCTTGACATTCTGCATTAAGGCACAACCCAAACCAACTCTAGATGTATCACAATATATGACAAAACCTTGAGTACCTTCTGGTAAAGTCAAAACTGGAGCAGAAATCAACCTCTTTTTCAATTCCTGAAAGCTCTTCTCACAAGCATCAGACCATTGAAATTTCACTGCCTTCTGAGTCAACTTGGTCAAAGGATATGCAATAGATGAGAACCCCTCTACAAACCTTCTATAATAGCCAGCTAATCCCAAGAAACTCCTAATTTCAGTTGGAGACGTGGGTCTAGGACAATTCTACACTGCCTCTATTTTCTAAGTATCAACTTTAATTCCATCACCGAATACAATATGGCCTAGGAACGCCATAGACTTAAGCCAAAACTCACACTTAGAGAACTTGGCATATAACTCCTTATCCTTCAAAGTCTGAAGAACTATTCTGAGATGGCTAGCATGATCTTCTTCATTCCTTGAATAGATTAGTATGTCATCAATAAAGACAATAACAAACATATCTAAATAAGGTTTGAAGACTCTATTCATCAAGTCCATGAAAGTTGCCGGTGCATTATTCAAACCAAAAGACATGACCAAAAACTCATAATGACCGTATCGGGTTCTGAAAGATGTCTTTGGAATATCACATTCCCTTACCCTTAACTGATGATAGCCTGATCTGAGGTCAATCTTCGAAAAACAAGTGGCACCCTGAAGCTGATCGAAAAGATCATCAACCCTCGGAAGAGGGTACTTATTCTTGATGGTAACCTTATTCAACTGGCAGTAATCTATACACATTCTAAGGGAACCATATTTCTTCCTCACAAACAAGACCGGAGCGCCTAAAGGTGAGACACTCGGTCGAATGAAACCCTTATCAAGGAGATCTTTCAACTGCTCTTTCAACTCTTCTAGTGCCATTCTATATGGCGGAAAAGAGATAGGACGAGTATCTGGAATGAGATCTATGCCGAACTCTATTTCTCTCTCAGGAGGAATTTTGGGTAGATCATCAAGAAAAACTTCTGGAAACTCTCTTACTATAGAAACTGACAGAAAAGGAGGTATCTCAACACTAGAGTCATGAACTCGGACTATGTGATATATACAACCCTTCGAAACTAACTTTCTCGCCTTAAGGTACGAAATAAAATGACCCTTAGGCACTGCTGAACTGCTACTCCACTCTATGACTGGCTCACTCAGAAACTGAAACTTGACCATTCAAGTTCTACAATCTATCGATGCATAACAAGCATGAAGCCAATCCATACCTAGAATGACATTGAAATCTACCATGTCTAACTCAATCAAATTAGCCATGGTGCTCTTGTGATTGATGGAAACTGGACAATCACGATAAACTCTTTCTGCTAGAATAGACTCCCCAATAGGTGTAGAAACACAAAAGGGTTCACAAAGTCTTTCAGGAAGAACATCAAACTTATTTGCAACATAAGGAGTCACAAAAGATAAAATTGCTCCTGGGTCTAGCAAAGCATACACATCAAAAGCAAAGACTTTAATCATACTAGTGACAACATTTGGAGAGTTCTCTTGCTCATGGCGACTGGTGATTGCATAAAGGCGGTTTGCTCCTCCGCCGGTACTAGAAGTAGCTCCTCTAGGTGTCGTCCTGTCTGGGGGAACAGCTGAAGAAGACTGTGCTTTATTTCCCCCACTACCCTGCCTATTCTTTGGACACTCTTGCATGAAATGTCCATTCTGACCACACTTGAAACAACCAATGGAGCCCTCACGACAAATACCTGAGTGGTTCCACCACACTTGGCGCAGGCAGGAGGCTTACTACTCTCTTGTGCCACACTACCCAAAGATTGAGCTGGTCTAGCCTTGAAGTCCCTCGAATTCTGGCCATTAAATTCACCTCTGTATCGGGGTGCAGGTGCTCTAGAAGATGATGAAGCAGGTCCCTTTTGCCTTTGCTGGAAGGACAGACAGTTTGAATTACCTTTCTGCTGCCCGGACTCATTACCGGTCTTAGCTCTTTTATTTCTGAACTCTTCTCTGTCTCTTAGTTTCTCTTCCTCAACCTGATGTACATAGACCATCAACCTTGATATGTCCATGTCCCCAATAAGTATTGAAGCCCTACCTTCCTTACTCGACAATCGAGACAACCCAGCTACAAATAAACTCATTTTATTCCTCATGTCCGCAACCATCTCCGGAGCATATCGGGATAGTTGTGTGAACTTCAGACTGTACTCTTAAACACTCAAAGAATCCTGCTTAAGTGTAAGGAACTCATGTACCTTGGCCTCTCTCAATTCTCGAGGAAAGAAACGCCTCAAGAAAGCTTCCTCAAAACCGGCCCAACCTGCAGGTGGTGCATTCTCAGCTCTGCCCCCTTTCTACTGGTCAAACATTCTAGCAACATCCTTCAACTGATACGCAGCTAGTTCAACCCGCTCAGTGTCTGCCACATGCATTACGTCAAAAATCCTCTTCAACTCCTCTATGAAGTTCTCTGGATCCTCAGTAGTGCTCGAACCCATGAAACTCAGAGGATTCATCCCCAAGAACTCACGAATCCTAGAAGTGTCAGCTCCTTCCTGTTGAGCTCCCCTAAGCTGACCAATCTGATTACTTACAGCTTGACTCAGAATTCTAATTGCCTCTCTGAACTCGGCATTAGAAACTTCTCCTTGTTGTTGCACTCCAGGTGCCTGAGGTAACTCTTGCACATAAACATAGCGTCTAGGAAGACGTCCTCTACCAACTCTTCTTGGAGGCATGACTATCTGAAACACGCGCAAGCATAAATTAAAAAGAAACTTTTTAGAGATAAACTCTAACGCACGATGATGAGTGTGAAAGAAGTGAGAAATCTTCCTAAATGTTGTAGCCTCCCAATTATACATGTGGCGCGCTTCACACCGATAACTAGGACTCCACAGACACGACTTCATAGACTCCCTAGGACTCTTGAACTCTGTGCTCTGATCCAAGTTTGTCACGCCCCGAGCCTACACCCTGGGCGGGACCGGCACTAGGAGACCATTGCTGGTCCCAAGCGAACCCTTGGCCTGGCTTTCTTAACTCAGCAGAAACTTAACTCAATATCTTAACTCAAAGCAATGAAAGGTTATAAACAACCAACTGATAAAAACTGGCCAAAAAGGCCACTCGAGTCTCAAAATAGAGTAGTAATATATATACATAGATTAGAGACTCAAAACTAACTGACTGACTGTCTATGAAGCCTCTAAAACACTGAGATGGATGTTGGGAAAGACCCCGCAACATCCTAATAAAACAAAACTAGGAGAACAAACCAACCGAGTCCTCCGGAAAGCAAGGAGGCTCACCACTGACTCTGGAATGCTCAACTGGATCAACGACGTGCTGGATGCTGATCCTAGGTTCCTGCGTCTGCATCATAATAAGATGCCGGCCAACTGGTGTCAGTACATGGAATGTACGAGTATGCGAGCTAGAAAGCTAAGCAACCTGGCTAGAAAGAAGTCTGGAAGAAACTGAATAACTTAGCTGGCTCAACTCAACTCAACCTGACTGACTTCTTTTCAATATAAGGCAATTTAAAGCAAATGCTATATAAAGAAAAGCCGTTTAAAACATGTTATAAACTCTGGGTGTATACAAAGATACAATAATCCTGAGATGTATGTAGTAATACAAATGAACTGATGCATATACAATACCATAATTACTGTGTATGAAAATACAATAACTGCTGTGGGAGTTTC
The DNA here is from genome assembly GCA_036250505.1 of Solanum acaule. Taxonomy (NCBI): domain Eukaryota; kingdom Viridiplantae; phylum Streptophyta; class Magnoliopsida; order Solanales; family Solanaceae; genus Solanum; species Solanum acaule. Next base: position 699 of record JAJOOR010015612.1, on the reverse strand, counting down.
TCTAACCGACAACCATCACATAGAGCTATAGTGATGATACAGCGATCGACTTCACGTTGCCAGAGAATCCTATTCCCGGCCAAAGGTATAGGACCTGAACTGCCTAATGGATCCACTAGTCTAATATGAAAAGGATTCATCTAAAAAGTATGATCCTTTTTCTACCCTTGGTGGCTAACATGGTTCTATGGGGGTTGTGGGTTCTTCGAACGCTCCCCCAATTCGGTGCTCGATACTACTCCAAAAAATGTACTGGCTCTTATTGTGTTTAAAACATATGTCTTCCTGCTGATTGATATAATTACTCAAAACTAGCCCGAAGGCTCTTTTAGAAATCTCAGTTTCCAATCTTGTTTAAATGTAAAAACATTTCTTTAAAACTTCTTTGGGAATACATAGTTCCGTAATAACTTTGAGAAATGAACTCAACTTTAAACTCTTTACTCAACTTGAAACCCTTGACTCTTCACTCTTTACTTGACTTGCAACTTGAACTTTAAAACGACGTTAAAACGTTCAATAACGACTCTTGAGAAGCTTTAAAGACTAGCTTGAACTTACTTCTTAACTTTGCTTGACTTGAATCTAACTTCTCTTTAATTTGATTCTAACTCGCCTTGAATTGGATTATGGATTCAAGGTATATGATCACACGTTATGGATGAGTTCTTGACATTTAAACGCAACTTGAAGTGTTGG
>JAJOOR010015611.1:0-47714 GCA_036250505.1 Solanum acaule | reverse complement strand
ATTTAAAAATGCGATATGAAATCATGATATGATATCATAATATGAAATCATGAGATGAAGTTGAAGTTTTGTTAGGACATGCAATATGAAATTTTTGTGTTGTATATTTTCTCATAAAAATAACAATCCCATAAGTTGTAAACTATTAAAATAGCCCCAATTGTTTATTCAACCTTATCAAATAAACAAAATAAATTATTACAAAGTTATTTGTTCTCCACTTAATTAATTGTTTAATCTAATTTTAATTGATCAAACTTTAATTCAACAAAAAAAATTGAACATAAATTGCAGTGTACTAGTCTTTAATATAATTTTCTTACATAGTACGGACAATCTTCTCTCGTTGAACTTATATTTCTTGATCATATGACAGAGAAGACGAACCAACATTGTTAGTTTGAGCCATTTGTTGGTCAATATCATTCACAACTATATTTTCATGCTCATAGACCATGAATATTTCATCACCCCTTTGGTATTATCACAAATAATTATGTAATATTGTACAAGTTATGATTGTTGGAAAACTATATACACAGCGGAAGTATACCCGATTCATACTCCTTACACTAGAACACACAAAATTATGCTTATTCACAAAAACTTGCAGAAATTTAATTCAAAAATTACCTCTTGAAGCGTGATCAGATATCTTCAAGCGAATCCACAAGTTAGACAGACCTTCAAGCGAATCCACAAGATAGACAACAATTTTGTAGTCTTCTACAATGATCCCAAGTTCACATCTGAACTCTTTCAATACTTGGGTGGTAGTATCATATAGAAAATCGATCCATCTTTTTCTAGGTTAGGAGAATCTCTACTTATAGAGATTTCTTCTCAATTCAAAGAGGAGAAGAAAACCCAATTTTCTTGAAAAACAAGAAAAACGTGTTTCTTTTTCTTTTCCATTAGAAAATAGAATTTTGAGTTCTAGTTAAATATGGGCACCGTAAGGACCACATAATTAATTACTGAGGCTTCCTATTATGGAAATAATTCCAAATTATTAATTTGAATTATTCTTACCATAATAAATTACAAATCATTCCACTAGAAATTCGCAATTGCACTCCTCTATTTATATTTCAAAATTTCCCATTAAACACTTATGTAATTCCTCATGTTAAGATTACAGATACTAATCAATAAATTAAATTACTGAAAGTGGTTTGGAGCACACTGAGTGGTGCGGCCCCCACCCCTGTACCCTGATTTTTGACGAATTTTCTTGCTTCAAATTCATGTTTAACTCTCCTAGAATCGAATGATTTTCCTTAAACTCTTTTGGATTCTTAGACCCAACATAATTACAATGAAATTCACTCAAAAATTCTGAAGAAAAATACTCAAACAAAAGATCCTCATCTCAAGAACTCCATGAAACCTCATATTAAAGAATGAAGCAAACTTTCAAGAAACTCAGCATACTCAATCTCAGGGTGAAATTCGTATAAGAAACCCATGATTAGCATCTGGGTGAACAAACCCAACACTATGGAAACTTGCATACCTTAATTTGGCGAAACAAATCCTCGATTCGCAAGAAATCTAGGCGAATGTTTGAACTTCTCCTTGTTTCCTCCTCTTTAACTCCTCTCAAAACCCTAAGCGTGATTTTGAGTTATGAAAATTGACCCAAATCAGTTTAGACCCCTAAAATATTACTAAAAACTTTTAAAGTTGTGGGGTAAGGAAAAGACCAAAATACCCCTCATTTTACTCTCCATATATAGAGTTCTCTATTTTTTAGACAACCAACTCGAACCCAATCGTCTATTTTACTCTCTAAAAAAGAATCTTTATCTCTCTCCTCAATATTATATTATTATTTCTATTTCATTCTTATTTTCTTATTTCATAATAACTCCTTTATTTCCTTTTTCCCAAATAATTACTTTATATAATTTTCATGTGATAATTTTTTTAAATTTTTTTTTATTTAATATAAAATTATATTTTATTCTTAATTTTAAATAACATAAATTGTAATAAAATATTATATAAGCTACAAATTAATAAACAAATTCAAATAAAAGTGAAATACAATTACATAAACACTCAATTTTTTGAAATTATTATGTTGCTCCAATAAATGCTCTATTAATGCATTACGGAGTTTAAAATGAGCATTTTTGTCCTTAATATTTTTATGTCTAGCTAAAATTTGTTCAAATCGGAGATTTTCATCTACCACCATTTCTGTCGTTAGAGTTGGAGCCTTTACGATAGCTTGAATCGGTGCATTAAGATCACATTCATCCTCAATTATCATGTTGTGTGTTTTATTAAGAAAATATATTTTAGACTGATTTTAAGAGTCGCCACTTAATTTTTAAGTAAAATTAAGAAAATTGATTTTTCCAAAAGATTAAAAATAGAAAATCTAATGAAAAATAATTAAGGGGGTTCGAGGTTCATATTAGCATTCTATGAAGGTTTTAAAAGCACCTAAAATATCCACTAATGTGGTTATCCGACAATTAATTTTTTGGCTAAAAATACTTTAACTTAATTTGAATAGAACGATTGAACTATTTTATAGTTGAGACGGTTATAAAATGGGAAAAGGGAAATATTGACCTACGATCTAAGTGAGATACTTCTCAAAATTTATTCTTTTAAGTCTTTTGAAAGATGATCAATTTAGTTAAATTGTTAAAACGAAATGAGCTTCTTTCGGGGATTTGAACTTTTCGACCCTAAGATTAACGACAAATACTAACAAGCAAAACAAACACAGTAAAGTAAAGAGGGAAAGAGGGTTGGGCCCAAATCTGGTTTCTGTCCGCCTGGACCAGTATTTGGGCCCATTTTCATTTTGGGCCTTCGGCCCAATTTTTGCCACCTCCGTACCTGTCATGGACTAAATTGAATTTTATTTCTTTGGGCCTTAGGCCCATCTTCCGCCTGTCCTAAATTCTAACAATATAATAATAAATAAAATGACAAAGGCTTAGGCCTAAAATAACAAAATACAATTTTGGAATTAAGAGTGGGCCTTTGGCCCAATCTTTTCAACTTTTCGATCTGTTGCTTCTTTCAACTTCGGGACCTGTTCGTCGACTTTTATATAGCTGGCTGACTCAATAAAGGTGAAATTGGGCCTCCATAGGAAAATGCAAGGAGAGCAGTCCACCACGGACTCGAAAGGGATTCATATAACAAAAAAAAGAGGCAACATTAGTATTCGAAATATCAAAACAAATGAGACATAATTCGATTGTAGTAAGAGCCATTTAAGAAATTCAAAACCAAGAGGTAACCAAACCCAACTATTAGGCCAAAATAACATATGACTATTAAAGAAGACGAAATGAACTAAGATAATAATGACAAAATTCAAACTACAACTTTTGACACTTAACTGTAAAAAGGAAACTAAGCAAATAAATGATTAATATTTGACCCCAAAAATACAAACATTAGGGAAAGAAGGAAATATGACTATGTCTAGATAATTACCAAACAAGGCCCTATCATTAATCAACCCAATATGTTTGCAAGCACAAAGGAGTATAGATAAACACAATATTCGCCAAAGACTAACATTACCGAATAACAATATCTAGTACATGATTAAGACAAACAGTAAACTAAAATCGGGGCAGATACCTTCGGATTTAGACAAAGATAGGGGAGTTTATTATCAAATTAATACCACAAATAACAAGCATAAATAAGCCTCTTAATTCATGTTCAACTTAGCTTATTATGACATATGAAAAATACTACAGATGTGATGACATTAAGATTCACAAAGAAACAAAATTCTCACACATACACATATATGTATACACACGTTTAAGACTAAACTGGACACACATATATAAGAAAATATCGGCGTAAGGAACCTGATTTACTGCCAAACATATCCAAGGCTTCATTATAGTGCTGTCAAGAAAACTATAGAGGCAAATTGCCAACACACTCATGAGCTAAAAAAAGAAGAAGAAGCAGTGAGTAACATATGACAGCATAATCAAAACGTTTCGAGTCTAAATAACATGAACAATCACACTATTTCGAACAAACGAGATAGAGACTCCACCAACTTTAGAGGATCAAAAACGAATTAAAGACTCCAAATATCAACCTACGATACCAAGAAAGCTTCATTGATACTCTGACTTCCAAAGAAAAAAAACACACTGAAACGAGGAGCTAAACTCATTGGCAACAGAACTCACAAACAAGCATTGAACAAAAAGCAAACAAGAATCTTATCTCGAAGTCGAAAAAGAGACCAAAAGCATCCTAAGGAGAAATAATTTTACCTTTTCAAGGGCAGCGAGCTGAGACTAAACGAGCAGGAAACGACTTCACTCCCACTACCTACACAAGCTTTGCCGGAGAGCTTGAATAAAGACTTCAAGGGCAGAACCTTATGAAAATTCGTACCTTAAAACTTTGATTATCCAAATCAATTTCTTTGTAAACCTATATCTCTCTCTGTGTATTTTCTGTTTTCTCTTGATTCAAAATTTTCGAACTTTTCTTCTTATTTTCTACCAGCAATAAACCAACCTAAATAATGAATAAGAAGGACTATTTATAGATGAAAATTAGGGTTGGAAAGGGAGGGAAATTGGGTGAGGATTTTGGACGACATTTTTTTTTGAAATTCAAAAACCTCTTAAGAGATAAGATAGAAAGCTGTAACTAGTACTAATTTCGTACAATTCCTACGAATTCAAAAGGATAGCCGTTCGATCTGGAGAAGAAGGACGAAGAGGCAACGAGATTCTAACACCTGGAAGATTCTTCGTACGGAGCGGAGAGGACGACGCGCGAGAGGACTGGTCTCGAATTGCTGGACTGCTGCTCGCAATTTGATGCTGGAGTGGGCTCGCGATTTCTGGAGTTCCTAGGTTTCGATTTTTGCTGGAGTTTGCGTTGAATTGCTGGAGTTTCTGGGTTCGCTGGGTTGAAGGAGACCAAAAATGAGGTGGGGTCGTTTTTGGTGTATTGTTGTATTTATTATATATTGATGGGTCTTTTGGATATAAAAAAATGGGTTGGGAATTGTAGGAAATGGAATTGGGAAGTGGGCTGAAATAATTACTATTGGGTCTAGGAATTGAGGGAATAATGGGCTGAAAGAAATTGTGAGCAAAAGTCCCAAAACTTGGTCTTTTAATGAATTGGAGAAAAGGTGATGAGATGGCTAGTATTGTAATTGAGAAGAGACCATGTGAATTACAATTTAGCCAATTGAAGTTAAGAATTTAGCCAAGTTGAGGTTTAATTGGTGATTCGACTAAACTAAATAAAACGAATTAATATAAATCAATCAATGAGCTTCTTAATGTTAACAAAATAAAATAATTAACTTAATGTCACGGCCCAAATTCACAAGTCGTGATGGCACCTATGTTCCCAACCAATAGGTAAGCCAACCCAACCTATTTACCAATTATGATTAACTAATGAGGTAAAAAGGTAAACAACGAGTAAAAATTCCAACACTAAGTTCTTTATAAATGTGAGATGCGGAAGCTAAAATACTACCCAAGAATTGGTGTCATAAGTACAAGAGCCTCTAAATATGATGCAAGTCTGAAACTAAATGACAATTCCAAACATAAGGGATATGCTGTCTGAATACTAAAATAACAGAATAAATAAAGGTAGAGGGAGGTGTGGGCCACGGAACAGCCAAGCAGCTCACCACAACTCCAAGATACTCAAGCTCGGACTCAAAAAGCTCCACGAGGTGTGCTCGTACTCGAAATCGAATCTGCACCACAAAAGAGTGCAACAAGTGTAGTATGAGTACGAAACCACGTGTACCCAGTATATCTCATAGACCGACAACGAAGAAGTAGTGATAGGAGTTTAATTAATAAAAATAAGTATTTTACTTATACAAGTCTATAGTACGCTTATCAATCGAGTTTCATCAAAATAAGGATAATCAAACTTCACATAATGTACAACCACCAATAAAACACGTAATCAACACTAATAAATGATGTAATGAGATGCAGTGCAATGTGACACCATGAAATGATATGCCTCAGAATGCCAAGTACTCTCTCAACCGTATATACATGATACTCCTCGGAAATACATCGAGAGTTCATGACCCATGGGGGACTCGCGAGGTCCATATACCGACACGGACGATCTCCACGTGTCTGTGCGAACAATCTCAACGCACTATCATAAAATCAAACAATTTTCCGCACGGACGGTCTCCACGTGCCCAAAATATAATCTTAACATCTCACCATCCCCAGCACAGACGATCTCCACGTGCCCAACTTATACTCAATATCATGTCAATGCATGTACACAATATAATCACAAATAAAGGGGATGATGATGCATCTCAATCAATCAAATATCAGCATAATGCATAACCACCTCAACCATCACACGTATACTGGTTCAAATAAGAACACAATCACACAAAATAATCAGTCAATAATATATCAGCTAATGCCCATATGCTTTGGCATTCTCGAATTAAAATCCGCATTCTATAGTAATAAACTTTCCCTTTATAACACCGATACTCGTACCAATGCCTGTCACATCATTGGTACGAGACCCCCATCTTTCGCCCTTACCCATTGTCTATTCCATTTTTTAATCTTTAAATTAGGAAAACGTCCTCCAACGAAGTCTAAAGTCTTAACATACCTTGAATGCCGAACACGTGCTACAAATCCTCAAGATTTTTCCTTCCTCTTTCGCAAAGCTTCAGAACGTTCCCAATCTACCAATTATGAAATATTTGTAAGCATGCGAGTTCATAGAAACCCATATTATTATAAGTCTATCCTAGACCCAAAACTCACTCATATCTCTAATCAAGCTCCTAATTTTGATATAATTTATATGTCAAAATATATTTGCCAAATTTCAAGCCTAGGATTAAGCCTCAACTCCTCCAAATATCATGAATCTAGTGATATTCATATACTATAATACCACCAAAATGTGTTACCAATATCCATCTATTAAAACTTCAAGAGTAATAACTATATAAAATATAATTAAATTTTAAGCCAAATAATTACTCACCTGTAACCTCACCCACGAAACAAAATAAAATAATAACCAATGGAACTACACAGATTCCACTATGCGGACATATTGTTTGCCAATGATTTCCCATTTTCCAATGATTATGCCTAATCATTGTTCAATGATTACCCTTAAAAAATTAACATAAACAATTTTCTCTTCCTAACCTAGTCCAAAGAACGCTATCACCTTCTAGATTTGTTCCACTTTCCATTTCTTTCAATTCAAACAAAATTTAACCAGCTCACTGTATATTCACCCTAAGAGAAATCATCACATTAATTACTGCTAAAAAAATAAATTCCCGTTCCTCCACCTATTCTGCCCAACCCCTCCCAATAGCATTAATATAAAAGGAATCGGATCACTTTCTGTAATAAACGAAATTATTACAGGAGCATTGCACAGTTTACATATACAAATTGAAGGAATTGAAGTTCTTACCAGAAACCACCGTAACCCCGTAGTCAACCGCTGCTCTCTGCCCTTTTGTTATTATTAATTTTTGAGTTATGACTAAGAAATTATTAACCCCTCTTTACTTAGCTTAATTTCATGGGCCAAATATAAAAGGGTACTAAATGAACTGTTGACTTGGCCCACTAACTATTAACTATATTAATTATTTAATAAAATTTCCATCAACTAGATACTTGTAGTTATCGAATATTTCAAAGTTTTCGATTTAAATTTTATGAGAAGAGTCAAAAGAGTCCTAGTTCTCAAAACGACCTAGCGGGTCGTTACACTTAATTATAAACTAATCGATTCAACAATATAAACTACTAATTAAACTAATTAACTAAATATTTAAATAAAACTAAATTTTATTATTATTTTTTTGAGACGATTTTCGAATAATCATAAAATATACTAATTATATACATAATTATGTAAAACATATAAAAATGACAACTATTTAAAATAATTTGCAAACTATTTTTGAAATTTTATAAAACTAATTATTTTAAATCGTTTAAAAATTAAAGAAGTTCGATGATTAATCTATATTGTGGAGGTCCAAAATTGGGTGTCAACAACTGTCTCTCATTTGACTTGGATTGATGAAAGAAATTCGAGGCAAATGAATTGACAAATCCAATTTTGACCGATCACATCTTCATCTTTCAGTAAAGAGCTTTTGGTACGGATTTTAAGAATTATGGCCGGACCCCAAAAAATAAGTTTCCTACATATCTCAAGCTACATGAGAATTCAGGCCACTTGTAATTCGATACGCTTAATTTGACGCACGATTTTGAAAGAATTCATAAGTCATCCCGATATCGAGTTATGGAGTACCACGATGCTCAAGTAAAAGATTTAAAGAGTGAATGTTGGAATACAGCCGAGTTTCAACATTGATTTCGCCTACATATCCTTAAACATTAGGAATCAGACTGTTTATAGTAACTCAATCGGTTGAAAAGGAAATCTATTATGTGAGATAACCTTTAGTTCTGGAAAAGCAATAAAGTAAGTCGAGTATGAAAAGGAGGCTTGCAACCTCTTAGCCATGAATGTGGCATGCTTCACACCCATAATTAAGAACTTGCATGGACATAATTTTCTTGGTGTATTGTCACTTGGATTGGAAAGCCGTTTCCGGTGGAAACCAAAATTTTTCGGATGCAAAACTGAAACCGATAAACCTAAGAAAAATCCACATGCCTTCTGATAGGGGTGTGGTTTGATTGTGGTGGAAGTCGCTCCTCAGCTCACGTCCTAAGAGTTTGATACTCCTCTTCGGACTATGTCCCAGTTCGCTGCTAAGAAAAAGTTCCACGCTGTGCTGCATCCTTGTTGATGTCGTCTGCACTTGTGGTTTGACTTGAGAATTCATCCTCTTGAATGCTCTCGATAAAGACTGAGATAAAATTCATTAGCGTAAAATTTAATTCAAATGGAGAGATAATGTCTTTTACCATGTGGACACTTAGCTGCCCCTTCAAATAATTGACGTCAGCTTTCTTTCAATTTGACGTTGAGCAAATAAAATTTATATCTCATATTTGCAATATAATTATTCAATGTAATCTTCTTTTGATATGAAGTAATAAGAAATAGACTGATGTAATATGTTGATAGCTCCCTTGATGATGTTCTTACAAATGAAAATAATGATGACGATTCTTCATTAGTAAGATGACGATAATCCATTAGTAGGATGATACTGATCCATTGGTAATATAATGTTGCTACATGATAGGATGATGATGATGTTCCATCGATATGATGATGATGATGCTCCATTGATAGGATAATGATTCTTCATTGATAGGATGATAATGATGCTCCATTGATAGGATGATGATGATGCTCCATTGATAGGATGATGATGATGTTCCATTGATATGATGATGATGATGTTCCATCGATAGCATGATAATGTTGATGCTCCATTGATAGGATAATGATTCGTCATTGATAAGATGATAATGCTGCTCCATCGATAGGATGCTGATAATGCTCCATCAATATGATGATAATGTTGATGCTCCATTGATAGAATAATGATTCTTCATTGATAGGATGATAATGATGCTCCATCGATAGGATGGTGATGATGTTCCATCGATAGGATGATAATGTTGATGCTAAATATTCTTCGATAGGATAATGTTGATTCATTGGTAGGATAATGTTTATGATCCATTGATAGGATAATGATGATCTATTGGGAGGATAACGTTTATGATACATTGATAGGATAATGATGATCCATTGGTAGGATAATGTTGATCTATTGGTAGGATAATGTCGATGATCCATTGGTAGGATAATGATGATCCATTGGTAGGATAATGTCGATAATCCATTGGTAGGATAATGATAATGAAGATCCTTCGGTAGGATGATGTTAATGAAAATGAAGATCCGTTGGTAGGATAAGGATATTCCATTTATAGAATGACGATGATATCCCTCTGGGTGATGGTATTATCTCATTTGATAATGTTCTAGGAATGTCCATCCGGGTGGTAAAGACGATGTCCCTCATGGTAGTTCACATTACCGCGTCTGATATCAACGAGATTCGTGAATAGTCTTCAAACGTTCTTGATGCTGAAAAGTGTAATCTCGTGTCATCGAAGATGCTTGTATATGTTGAGAGTGATGCTTTAACTTGTTCCCATTTTGAACACTTTGTTTTCGTTGTGACTTATGCTTTATTGGGAATTTAAACGAGGTGTTGTTGCTCGTATTCTAAACTCTTTCTTTTTCTTCTGAAAAACTTAAATGACTTTGCTGCATCCATAGAAAAGTTGTCAATTTTGGGGAGCTCCTCGCCCTTTTGACTTCTCCATATTCGTTTAATGGGAAAATATGATGAACTTGAGCCAATCTTATAGACCTACATCCACAGAAAAATTGTTAGTTTTTTTTAAAAAAATAAACTGATCTGTGTTGACTTCTTCAATCGCTCCTTGTCTTGCTATCTTCAGTTGATCGCTCTGATCTCTTGCTTCTAGATAGACAAGACAAAACTTTTTATGCAAAAATATTTGAAACAAATAGATAAAATCTTTAAGAAAAAGGTTTTCAAAAAGCTGTAATTGAAAAAGGTCACTGTCAAGTGTCATGTCACGTCAAGCTTAAATGAACGTAATTGGTTCGAAACTTTGGTGTGTCCGATGGTTTGCTCTGGAGAATTCAAAAATCCTTAAAGCTTGGGAAATTTTTTGATATGGTTCTCCCGAAATCTACTATAATCAAGAAGTTTTGTAATTGACTCTGAAATTCAAAGGTGTCGGAGATTGCTGCAATTGACTATGAACTTTAACGATGTCAAAGATCATTCGAAGTTAGCTCTTAAACTTCTAATATGCTGGAAATATTCGATATTTATTACAAACTTCTAGTGATTCTTGAAGGAATTTTTGAGGCCATCCTCAAAAATTTATGTCCCAGTTAGTTGTCTTGGGGTATCTCGAACAGTTGATATATGACTTGTAGAAATTTTGAGACCCTCTCAAAAATTTTGTCCCAGTTGCAACTCGCAATGTATCTTCAATCTTGACTTGTTGTATAAAATATCTTCCTCTTTAGAATTTTTGAGTCCCACTCAAACATTCTATCCCAGTTTCTATTGTAAAAAAATATAGAAATCTTATGGGAGATATGACCGAGCCGTCGTGGCGCCTACGTATCCCGTTGAGGTAGGAATCAGGTCAAACGTAGTTCCCCCTCTCGAGGGTTAATAAGAAATTTTAATAAGTAAACGATCGAGGCCGACACAGGCCGCCTACGTATCTCATTTTTGAGAATTCAGGTCGAACATAGTTCAAGCACAAAAGGAAACATTAAAAAGGGATAAAGGGGTGACCGAGGCCGACATAGGCCGCCTACATATCTCATTCTTGAGAATTCAGGTCAGAAGTAGTTCATATACAAAAGGAATAGGTTCTAAACATAAACGACTACAAGCAAATAAAATTGATTACAAGGAAAAGATGGAAATCGAGTCTTCAAACATGGTATCTTTTAACAACACTTAAGTAGATTGATGACTTGTGAGTTCCAATGTTCATGCTCAACCATGTAATGTTGTCATCAAACGAATGTATCGATGTGTTCTTTAAGCAAACTTATGAGTTCTCTCTCATGTGCTTTTGTCAGATATGCACCAATTTTGACTTCTTTGATGCATTTATCATTTTTCTGGTTCACTATTCCGACCTCTTTTAAATTCGGCTCATCGTGACTCTCAAACTGTCTGAATTCCTCAACTAGGTGTTTGGGTACCATGATCTTCTCATTGTAGTCTTCAAATTCGTCTACATCTATTCCATTTTGTTCATTCAGCTTGTGACATGACTTGATATTGACAGATTTGAAAACATTTTCACTGAAATCATAGACAGATACTATTAGATAGCAAATATAAAGCAAGTAAACAAATTTTCACAATAAATGAGATTTTCATTTGAAATAAGAACGTTGGCCATGACGATAAATCATTTTGCTTTTTCCAAAATATGAGGAAGGTGATTAAAATATAGTGAGGAAAAAAATAAAGTAATGGATGGGTGTAGAGCCTCATTTGGAACACCACCAATTTTAGAAATAACATAGAAAATTGTTTATGTCTACCAAGACGAGCGAGGAATCAAGAGCGAAGTGGATGTCCAATTAGGCATTTTCTCCTTTGACTCGTTGTCTGGTATGACTGGTGTCTTGATCATCTCTTCAAGCACAATATCACCTTCTTTGAACCAATTTTCGATTCCTTCCCCTAGACCATTTTGCACTGGAAAAGACTGATATAAGTGAGGCAATGATTTTGTAAGAGCTTGATCGAACTTCTGCTTGTTCTACAAAAAGAAAGGGGTAGATGATTTTTTTTCCAATATATCAAATGTTATTAACTGTTCTTTAAAGGATAAGAAAAAAAATGTGAGTAGGATTTTTTTTTTAACAAAGCTTTTATGTTTCTTGAGATGATATATGACCTACTTATCATTTTTTTAAAAAGGCCCAAAAGTCTTGGCTACCACATTTTTTAAAAAAAAATTAGGTAATGTTCTTTATTGGGTCTTGAAAAATATCTCTGTTTCCTTATTTTCTCAAAAGTTGTTCCCTAAAAAGTATCTGTACTATTTTGTTCTTTTATAAATAAAGACATAATCAAGTACTATTGATACTTTACTTCTTGGAAAGAGCATGTACCTTAAATTAATTATCCATTCATATGAAAGAGTAGTCACTATTAATTTTGCTTACTATTGAAATTAATTTGCAGTAAGTTGTATAAGATTTTTTGTATGCAAAAACTTATTACTTGTACTTGGATTATTACTAGTACCTCTTACTTTAATATTTGAGGAAAATTATTTATGACTATGACAGATCTATAATTTAATTTTGAACAGCTTAAAAAAAAGAATATTTTTTTTTTACTTTGATAATTAATTTTTTATATGGTATATATATATAAGGCCATGAGTTATCTTCTTTATCTAATTAAGAATATTGACCAATTATTTTGACTAAATTATGATTTTAATTGTGTGCATTAAAATTGATCGCGATAAATTCATTTAGTCCTTATGTTCCTTAACCAGTTTCTTGTCTTTTACGAGAAATTTGTGACATATGTTGTCGCATTAAATGGTATTAATTATATTTCCATTTTGTTCTCATTTCAGATATGGTTGAACGAGAACATGCTCAAATTACTCCAAGTAGGAGTTCTCATAGTCGAGCAAAGGGACAAGGTAGAAGAACAAGTCGTTGTAAGAAATATTTCTGAGGGCGTGAAATCATACGGATTGGTGTCCCAACGGCGACACAAAATCTGTCAAGGAATCAAAGGGTCATTCGAAGGGAAAAAGACAATTTTTTTTAAAGAGTTTGAGTCTTTGAAGATGTCCCCTAATATTTCAGCACGTGATTTTATTCTCCATTTTGAAATAAGATGGATTGAACTGGCTGATTATAAGGAAATTTCATATTGGAGAGCCTTAACTTATTTAACACTCTCTCTGTGAACCTTGGGGTTGTAGATTGACTGATGTTTATCATGAGTTTTGGCCCAATCAACCTTTAAGGGTATATATTTGTTGCCTTGAAGACTTGTGGTAGGATTTTAGCCTTTAAAAAAATTAGAAATTTCTTATTGCTTATTTGTTTTTCAATATATGAACTATGTAGTTTGTTTGTTTTTAATATAAGTTATTAAACTTAAAAATCCTTGTTATTAAAGTCTTCAATATATTGATGTACACATTAAGATTTTAGTTTCAAATTTTGGTTAAATATTTAGTTCGTAGATGATGATTGGATGCTTACGTATCTTTTCAATTTTAGATTAAATATGAAACCTTTGTGAAAATTGATTTGCCTTAATGTGTATGTCACATGCATAATTGATTAAAAATTCTTGCCTGATTATATCCCAAAACATACATGGCATCAAAAAGTATCATTGTTGAGTTAAACAAAGGTGAAAAACTTAACGATGACAATTACGACATCTAGAGTCGTAAAATATGGTATGTACTGGAAGACCAAAATGCTCTGGAAGGTATAAATCATGTTTTGAATCAACCAAAAGAGGGTAATTCTGCACAACACATAAGGGATCTTGAAGCATACAAAGCTTGGAAAAAAGCTAGTTTCACTGCACATGAAATAATAATTAGTTCCTTGGTTAATGACCTCATACATGAATGTGAGGAATTCCAAACTGCTCATGCTATGTGGGCACATCTGCGAGGAACGTATGGGGGTACGTCTGTAACCCGCCTTCGACTGTTGACTATCAAATTTGACACTTACAAAAAATGTCATGATCAGAATATCAAACAACACCTTAGGGTGATATTAACACATGATAGCTCAACTCAAGAGTGATGGCCGTGTTCTTTCAGATGAGCATTAAGTCCAGGCAGTGATTCAATCTCTATCGAATAATTGGAAACATTTGAAGGTTAACTTGACCCATAATAATAACATCAAAACTTGTTTTGATGTTGCACGCCATGTTGAACTTGAAGATGAGTCCTTTGGTGTTGTTAAAGCTGCTTCTGATGCCTTTGTGGCAGAGTCAAGTGGTACAAAATCTTCAGGCTTCAAGCACAAGAAAAATTGGAAAATAAATGGGAAAGACAAAGAGACTGGAGAAGGACCCTGTAAGAAAGAGAATAAGTCAAATTCCAAGAAAGGAAAACGGTTTTTCAAGAAAAGAGACAAGAGTAAAATGAAGTACTACAATTGGCAAGTATTGGCGCATTTTGCTCGTGAATGTAACAAGCCCAAAAAGGTAGCATTTCTAAATGCATCTCAAAGTGCTACATATGTTCTAGCACTTCTTTACTAACTAAATCTTATCATATGTGGATTGTAGAATCAAGATCCATCAGACACGTGAGTCGAGATAGAGATGTGTTTGTGGAGTTTCTTCGAGATTCATCTAAATCAAGGTGGATCTACGTAGGAAATAATGCTAGGCTTGAAGTCAAAGGTATAGGCACTTGCAAAGTGGACTTGCGTGGTGGTCGTTCCTTGATGTTGCATGACGTCCTATATGCTCCAGAGATTCGACGAAACTTAGTATCTGTGTCTGTTCTTTTAGACATTGGTCTTGATTTATTTTTTTTAGTCATAATGGTGTTAGAATAACTCTAGATAATGTTTTATATGGTTTGGACTACTTTATGATCATTTTATCGTTTTAGATTGTAATCCTTCAACTTATGACTATTATGTTAACCGTTGTGTAATGACATGGTATTCAAGTAACAATGATATTGGTATTATTACGTGGCATGCAAGATTAGGTCACATAGGGTAAGATCGAATGAATAGGTTTGCAAAAGAAGGGCATTCATCTTCTTTCACCAAAATTGATATGCCAACTTGTGAAAATTGTCTTGCTGAAAAGATTACACGTAAACCATTTGGGAAGGCTAATAGAGATGAGTTCCACTTCAATTAATTCATTCTGATATTTGTGGTCCAATGAATGTAAGGGCAAGGTCTGATGCTACATACTTCATTACATTTATTGATGATTTCATGCGCTTTGGTTATGTCTATTTGATTTCTCATAAATCTGAAGCACTTGAGTGCTTTAAAAGATATATGAATGAAGTTGAAAATCAATTAGATAAAAGCATAAAAGCTTTAAGAACCAATCAAGGACGTGAATATTTGTCAAAACAATTTGAAGAATTATGTACTGAAAAAGGTATTATCATGCAGTTAACTACTCCTTATACACCTCAACAAAATGGTGTAGCTGAAAGAAGGAATAGAACATTATTAGACATGACAAGATCATTAATGGCACAGGAAAATTTGTGTATCTCTTTCTGGGGAGATGCATTATTGACTGCGACTTACATATTGAACAAAGTGCCTTCTAAATCAGTGTCTTCACTCCTTATGAACTTTGGACTGGTCATTAAACAAACCTGAATGATCTACGACCGTGGGGTTGTGCAGCATACATTAAAGATAGTTTTGGTGAGTTTGGTAAACTAAATCCAAAAGGAAAGAAATATATCTTTATAAGGTACTTTGAACGCTCTAAAGGATATGTGTTCATCGATGAACAGGAGGATGGAAATATTACTGAAATCGTATCACGAGCTATCAAATTTTTGAAAAATGATTTTTCCAAAAAGGGTGAAATAGATGAAGTTGAGCCTCTCTACGAAATATTAAATTCAAAATATCAGATAATGTTGTCAAACATAACCTCAAAACAACCATATTCTTGAAAGGCTTTGAAAACATCATCTCTCAATGAATCCCATTCATGGGATCCTGGCTTTAAAGTCTGTATTGTAGAAATCCAGGGTTGGAAGTTTGGAAAGAATTTCCATGTTACAAAACCACACAATTTTAATAGTTTGTTTTTTCCTTATCTTTTCTTTTTTTCCCTTAGTTAATTACGAGGGCTTTATAGGATAGGTGGCATGTTTTGTTGAGAAAATAACAAAAATGGTTAGTAGGTTCAAAATAGTTTATTACGTATGCACTATAAATTGTTTTGGTCCTTTAAGTTTGTTAAAATTTAATATTTTTAGTCTTCGTTAAATATTTATTGACTTTATTTGTTAGATTTGATAGAACAATGAAAAGCGTAAAGATAATTAGTGCCATTTGGAAGCATATTGTTTGCAGTACTTTTTGATATTTTTGATTTATTTTTAAAATTTAGTGTAGTTTTTGAGGTAAAATTTTTGCTATATTTATATATATATTTTTAAGTGTCTAGTGACATTTTTTGTGTCACTTATTTTAGGGGACGTTCTTGATATTTATAAATTATAATTATTATTTTTTATTATTTTTCAAATCTAACAAAGCTAAATTGTTTTATTAAATATTTAACAGAAACTAAAAATGTCAACTTTGAAGAAAATTAAAGAAAGAAAAATTATGGAGTATATATTGAAGGGAATATCGGTTTTGAGAACACATTCATGCACAATTTGTCATTTGACTTATGGATTCTATAAATGTATAGAGATAAATGAAAAATAAAAAAATCACTAAAAACTTGTTCTATTGAGTAATTATGAACAAGATGTTAAGAAATGTTAGTTTAGTTCTTAACTATTATTTTTGAGTTATTTATTCGATTTATGATATTGGTGTTGAGTAATTGGAATTGACTCTACATAAGACCTATTTGAGGGGGAAAAGTACTCTCTAATATAATCTTTTTTATTCCTAGAGCTCAAATTATTGACCTCTAGTTTAGAATGGAGGAATTCTATCTATCTCACCACAATCCTTATTAATTCTTAATTTCTGCTAATATAAATAAATAATTTATTGTTAAACTAATATTTCTTGGTTATTGAATTTAAATAATAGTTAACTTACTAGTTTAATTAGTTTTTAATTATTTAAGAATTATTGGAATTTTCCTGAAATAATATTAGCTTTTCTTCACTATACATGAAAGCATAGTAAAGAAAACGCCATTTTATCTAATCATTGAACAGAAAGGCAAAAGACTAATAGATGAAATTTAATGACATAGGATAATTAATAATTGAAGAATGCAAATGGCCTGCATAACTGGTGAAGACCAATTAAGTTGGATAAATGGGCACTTTTTAGACGGCAATTTTTTTTTAAAAATAGCTAAGACTAGAAATATAATCAGACTTCTCAGTTATATTTTGTTTAATTACGATTTATAGCTATATACTAGAAGAAGGAGAGGGGTGAGCGAGATCTAGAAGATAGAAGAGAGACACAATTATTTTGTATATTTAATCGAATTGTATCATGAATACAACTGATACGATTGATTTGTATCAACCTAGCTACTAGAAGGAGGAGAGAGGTGAGCGATATCTGGGAGAGGGAGGAGAAAGGTGAGAGAGATACAATTGATTTGTATATCTAATCGATAATTATATATCCGATCGATAATTTTATCACGAATACAATTTTATGTTGTCTTGTGTATTGTTATTGCATTTGTGTTACCATTTATATTTTTATCATTGACTATTAGCATTTGTATTGCAGAGTTAGAGAGAAAGAGGTGAGAGAGAAAGGGCAAAGAGATGAAAGAAGTAAGCGAAAGAGGAAGGAGGGAGGAGGGGGAGAGAAGAGAGAACTTTTCAATAAAATCCTAAATATATATAATATAAACACATGAAGTATCACATATTTTGCCTTCTTAGGTTACTAGTAAAGTCATCCGCGCTTCGCGCTGGCATAAAAGTAAATAAAATTTGAAAATATTAAACATGATGACAATTTTAACTTACTATCGTTTTGTACATTTTTCTATACAAACATGAACAAATGTTATTCACTATCCATAAACTAATACCATAATTAAAAATATATTAATTAAAAAAACAATAAATAAATATAAGTGTCAATATAAAAACATTGTATCAATTACTTGCGTGGTCATACAATGTTGTATCCTATTCATTTTTTTTCTTCCTTCAATTTGTTGCAGTATTACTTTACAAAATACTGAATTCCATCTATGATCCCATTAATCAAATAAATCCCTTCATTTACTCAACTTTTTTTTAATAATTTTGATTTTTAAAAATTGATTTTGTTACTATTTCAGTGTCTCATTATTCTATCCTATAAATTCAGCATATCCGATTAACTCTTGAATAATTATTTGTATCTATATATTATATGAAATAACTGTCAATATCTATAAATTAATTTTTGGAGAAGTAATTTGACATCTCTTTTAGACAAATCTTTTTAAACATTTGAGATTCTTAATGTTAAACTTATTTTAAACACATAAATAACATTAAGTATAGTTAGCTACTTGTTAAAATAATAAGGTGGTCTTTCACTTTGACAGTAAAATTATTTTTTCTATTTTTACAATAAAACATGGCTAAACGGCTATTAAATATAGTAATTGTTTTCCTCATACTTGATTTTTTTTGTGAACATTTCTAAAATGACCACAATATCACTCAAATTATCTTGACATCAAAAGCAAGCCAAAAGTTTAGAATCATTTGTTCCTATTCCAGAAGAAAAAATAGATTATATTAAATGACTAGCACTCAAAATTCATCATAAAAAATAATAATTAAAAAAGCACAAAACTCATAACTATTATTATAAATAAGTCACCTATTCAAAATTTAATTTCAACTATTATATGCTTGTCTATATATGTAAGTTTAATATCCACGACATATCACAAGAAAAAAAGTTCAAATAGATATTAATCAAATTCTATTTGATATTAGTCAATTTTTTCATATCATCATAAAAGTGTCCTTCCTCATCCAAAAATAAATTAATTAAAAGTGGACAAAAGAATTATGTACCTATAAAACTTCTTTCTCAAATAATGTCATATTCTATAATATCCACGACATATCACAAGAAAAAAAATATCAAATAGATATTAATCAAGTTCTATTTGATATTAATCAAAATTTTCATATCATATAAAAGCATTCTCCCTCATCCAAAAATAAATAAATTAAAATTAGATAGAAGAATTATGTACCTATACAATCGTCTCATCCTCCTTCATCCAAGATAAATTAATTAAAAGTGGACAGAAGAATTACATACCTTTACAAATATCAGCATAACATATACACTGTGTTATTAATCAGCAATAACATACACTATTGTTGAAAAGGAATGAAAAGTATATTTATGCAAAAATATTACAAAAAGATCATTGCTCCCGTAATCAGCGTAACATACACTATTAGTGAAAAGAAATGAGAAGTATATATATGCAAAAATATTGTTGAAAGATCAATTAATGCAAAAAATAAATGTAAGAGTAATTGTTTAATATATGGGGGTTATAAGAAGGGGAAAGATGAAGAAACATAGACATTCACTATCCATTAATTATTCAGTTTATTGAAGAATTAAACTCAATATTACAGTCATGATATATTACTATTACGTGGGCTGATTTTTTATACATAAAAAATATTAGTATATTATTATGTTATCATTATATAAAAAGGAAGGATAAAGATAGGAAATTAATGCAAATATAATAGAGTAAAATGAACCATTTTAATTTTTATGAATGTGTAAAATTAAGAGGTAAGAGATTTAATTGGAATGTGGCATTTTATAAATGGCAACATTTGAGCAATAAGTTTTTAAAGGCACTAACATTTCTCTTTCATATTTAATATTTATTTAAAATATTTTTAATTAAAAATTGAAATTACTTCTACAGAAGAGAAAAAAGAAGGTATGCCCTACAATATAAACAAAAGCTTTGAATTCATTAACATCATAGAGGCATGTGGTCTGATAGACTTGGGGTACAGTGGTCAACATTTTACATGGTGTAACCATAGAGCAGAAAATGAAAAAAGACTTGATAGAGCACTTGTCAATGATAAGTGGCTCGAAGTTAGGCCCCAGACTACCATAACCCATCTTCCCTCTGTTGGATCTGATCATAACCCCCTCTTGATGGAAATGGAGGAAAGGCAAGACAACAAAGTTAGATACTTCAAATTTCTGCACTTATGGGTTGAAAACAAAAACTTCATGACCACAATCCAGAACTGCTGGGATAGGGAGGTTGAACGCAATCCAATGTGGAAACTACACCAGAAAATGAAAAGATTTGCCAATACTCTTAGCAAATGGCCCAAGAATTAGGAGTATGGTGATATTTATGCGAAAGTCAAGGAATTTAAGGAACAGGTAAGAAGTGTTGAGGAGGAGTTTATTAACAACAACACTGAGCAAAACAGGGACGGACTACAAGAAATCAGTGCTGAATATATAAAATACCTGAAAGTGGAAGAGGCTATGTTGAAACAGAAAACTCAGCTCCATTGGTTCCAAGAGGGGGATGCCAATACCAAATATTTTCATGCTCTAGTAAGGGGAAGAAGAAGAAGACTCTTTATTCATCAAATCCACAATGAAAATGAGGAATGCATTCAGGGGGAGGACAACATTGCACAAGCTGCATGTGCTCACTTTCAAGGCTTTTTTACTGGTCAGGAAGAAAGGGTTAATGAAGATATCCTTCAATTAATTCCCAAAAGTGTCACTCAAGAGCAAAATCAAAGCTTACAAGCTATGCCTACAATTGAGGAACTCAAGACAGTGGTCTTTTCCATGAACCCCAACTCTGCTGCAGGGCCTGATGGGATGGGGGCAAGTTTTTTCAGGAGTGCTGGAATATCATTAAGTTGGACCTATTGGCTGCAGTTCAAGCCTTTTTTTGTGGACAAAGTATGCCTAAGTTTATTTCTCATGCATGATTAGTCCTTCTTCCCAAAAATTAACAGCCTACCGTTTTTTCAGAATTTAGGCCCATTAGCCTTAGTAACTTTAGTAACAAGATTATTTCTAAGTTGTTGTGTCTCAGGCTAGCCTCTATCCTCCCTAATCTTATTTCAAACAAACAGTCAGGATTTGTGAAGGGTAGGAGTATTGCTGAGAACATTATGTTAGCACAAGAAATCACTCATGGCATTAAGAAACACAAAGAATGTGATAATGTAGTTATTAAACTAGACATGACAAAGGCATATGACAGAGTGTCTTGGACTTTTACATGTCTAGTTTTGAGAAGAATGGGATTTGGTGAAGTTTTCATTGATATGGTTTGGAGGGTAATGAGCAACAATTGGTACTCTGTTATCATTAATGGAACCAGTCATGGTTTCTTCCATTCTACAAGAGGTCTCAAGCATGGGGACCCCTTATCCCCAACCCTATTTATTTTTGGTGCTGAGGTCTTATCCAGGATGTTGAACAGGCTTTATCAAAATCAACTATATCAAGGATTTCATCAAGACTTCAGGGGACCTCAAGTCAATCATCTCAGCTTTGCAGGTGATGTGATTATATTCTCCTCAAATGATAAGTAGTCCATTCAGCTTATTATGCAAACTTTGTCAACCTATGAAGTTGTGTTTGACCAGTTGATCAACAAGGCAAAAAGTCAATTTATGGTTCCCAGTAATACTCCTACAGAAGTCATTGAAATGATTAAGGAGGTTACTGGCTTTAACCAAAAGGAGAGTCCAATTACCTACCTGGGATGTCCTCTATACATTGGAGGACAAAGAATCATCTACTACACTGATTTGGTATCTAAAATTACCAAGAAAATTAGTGGATGGCAGTCACGAATTTTGAGCTTTGGAGGCAAAGTTACTCTTGTGAAACATGTGTTGCAATCTATCCCTATTCACATCATGTCTGCCATATCTCCCCCCAACACAACCCTTAACTATATTAAGAGAATTACAACAGATTTTTTCTAAGGTTGGGACAGGGAAAAAAAGAAATACCACTGGGCATCCTGGGAATATCTGAGTTTCCCAATTGATGAAGGAGGCATTGGAGTTAGAAATTTAAATGATGTGTGCAAGGCACTTCAATTTAAGCAATGGTGGAACTTTAGAACCAAAAACTCATTATGGGGACAGTACCTAAGAGCAAAATACTGTCAAAGGGCTACTCCTATTGCCAAGAAATTTGATTCTAGACAGTCCCTTATATGGAAGTATATGATGCAAAACAAACACACTATGGAATCTCACATTAGCTGGAGGCTCAATTCAGTGAGTTGTCAATTTTGGTGGGATAACTAGCTAGGTGTTGGACCCCTTGCGCATCACATCAATATCAGTGTTAGATTCAACAATAGCCCTGTCTCTCAATTTCTTATTCAGGGCAGTTGGAATGAAGGCATGTTAAGGCAACATGTTACTCCTCACTTGGTCCGCAAAATTCTGAACTTGCAGTTTTTAGGTTTTTTTAGTGTTTTTTAAGGTTAGGGTTATTTAAGTGTTTTTAGGGTTTTTTTTAGATCTTTTAGGTTTATGGTTTTTAAGGTTTTGTAGGGTTTAGGTTTCTTAGGATTTAGGGTTTCTTAGGGCTTAGGGGTTTTTTTTCTTTTAATCCAATTTTTTTTTATTGAGATAGGCCCTTAGGTTTAGGGTTTAAGGTTTATGGTTTCTTATGATTTAGTGTTTCTTATATTTTTTTTGGGGTTTTTTTTAGGGTTTAGGGTTGCTTAGGGCTTAGGGTTTCGGCCATAAGTTTAGGGGTTTAGGGTTTAAAATTTCATACGATTTAGGGTTTATTTTATTATTTTAGGGTTTTTGGGGTACTTTAGGATTTAGGGTTTTTTACGGTTTAGGGTTTAGGACTTAGGTTTATGGTTTTTTAGGGTTTTTAGGTTTAGGGTTTTTAAAGTATTTTTAGGGTTTTTGAGGGGTTAGGGACTTTAGGGTTTCTTAGGGTTTAGGGCTCAGGGTTACTAGGGTTTAGGATTTAGGGTTTAGAGTTTAGAGTTTTGTATTTAGGGTTTAGGGTTTAGGCTTGCTTGTGGTTTAGGGCTGAGGTATTTAGGTTTAGGATTTTTTAGGGCTTAGGGCATATGGGTTTTAAGGTTCTTATAGGATTTTTTATACTATTTTAGGTTTTAGGGTTTCTTATGGTTTAGGGTTTAGGGTTTCATAGGGTTTATTAGCATTTAAGGTTTTGAATTATGAAAGGGAAAATTAGGGTTTAGCGCTTAGTGTTTTTTAGGGTTTTTTTAGGTTAAGGGGTTTTAAAGGTTTTTATGGGTTCTGAAGGTTTTTTTTTTGGGTTTTTAGGTTTTGAGTTTAAAAAGTTTATAGGGTTTCTTTGGGTTTACGGTTTCGGGTATGAGGGTTTCTTAGGTTTAGGATTTCTAAGGGTCTAGCGTTTAGGGTATTAGGGTTTCTTAGGGTTTAGGGGGTTAAGGTTGAGGGTTTCTTGTGGTTTAGGGTTTAGTGTTTCTTAGGGCTTAGGGTTTAGGGTTTAGGAATTAGAATTTAAGGGATCTTAGTATTTCATAAGGGTTTAGAATTTAGAGATTCCTAGGGTTTTATGTTTGTGGTTTTTTTTATCGTTGAGGGTTTAATGTTTTAGGTTTATAGTTTTTTATGGTTTAGGGTTTAAGGTAATTTCTTATGTTTCGGGTTTAAAAGGTTTTTTAGTGTTTAAGGATTCTTGGGGTTTTCAAGGTTAAGGGTTTCTTAGGTTTTTTTTTAGGGATTTTGAGGATTTTTTAGGTTTAGGATTTTTTAGAGTTTAGGATTTCTTAGGGTTTAGGGTTTTTTAGGAGTTAGGGTTTAGAGTTCATGGTTTAGGATTTTTTAGGGTTAGGGTCTAAGGCATAGAGGTTTTTATAGGGTTGTTAGGTTTAAGGTTGTATTAGGTTTTTTCTGGGTTTTTTACGATTAGGGGTTTTAAAGGTAATTTAGGGTTTCTTAGGGGTTTTTTGGGTTTAGGGTTTCTTAGGGTATAGGGGTTCTTAGGATTTAGGGCATAGGGCTTTAAGTTTAGGCTTTTTTTTAATTTTTAGGATTTTTGAGGATTTTTTTTAGGGTTTTTAGGTTTAGGCTTTTTAAAGATTTTTTAGGGTTTATATGGTTTAGGTTTTTTTAGGGTTTAGGGTTTCTTAGTGTTTCATAAGGCTTGGGGTTTAGGTTTAGCCCTAAGGTTTATGGTTTAGGGTTTCTTAGGGTATAGGGTTTAGCAATTAAGGTTTCTTAGGGTTTAGGTTTTTAGTTTTTTTGTTTAATTGTTTTTAGGGTTAAGGGTTTAGGGCTTAAGTTTTTCTAGGATTTTTTTATGTGTAGATTTTTTAGGGTTTTTAAAGAGTTTTAGGATTTTTTATGGTTTTTTATGGTTTAGGAGTTCTTAGGGCTCAACGTTTCTTAGGGTTTTAGATTTAGGGTTTTTTCAAGCTTTTTAGGTTTTAGGGTTTCTTAGTCTTTAGGGTTTCTTATGATTTAGGTTTTCTTAAGGTTTAGGGTTTAGGATTTCTTAGCGCTTATGGTATAGGGTTTTAGGGTTTCATTGGGTTTAGGATTTAGGGTTTAGGGTTTAGGGTTTTGGGTTTATGACTTAAGATTTAGGGTTTAGGGTTTAGGGATTAGGATTTTTTAAAGGGTTTTTAGGTTTTGAGTTTTAAAAGGTTTTTAGGGTTTCTTTGGGTTTAGGCTTTAGGGTATGGGGGTTTCTTAGGTTTAGAATTTCTTAGGGTTTAGGATTTAGGGTATTGATGTTTATTAGGGTTTAGGGGTTAAGGTTGAGGGTTTCTTATGGTTTAGGATTTAGTGTTTCTTAGGGATTAGGGTTTAGGTTTAAGTTTTTTAGGGTTTAGGTTTTTTGGTTTTAGGGATTATCATATAAGGTTTCTTAGTATTTCATAAGGTTTAGGGATTCTTAGGGTTTAGGGTTTTATGTTTAGGGCTTTATTATCGTTTAGGGTTTAATGTTTTAGGTTTAGAGTTTGTTTTTTGGTTTAGGGTTTAAGGTAATTTCTTATGTTTAGGGTTTTTAAGGTTTTTTTATGGTTTAAGGTTACTTGAGGTTTTCAGGGTGAAGGGTTTCTTAGGGTTTTTTTAGGGATTTTGAGGATTTTTTAGGTTTATGATTTTTTTCGAGTTTTGGATTTCTTAGGGTTTAGGGTTTCTTAGGAGTTAGGATTTAGGGTTTTTTAGGGTTAGGGTTTAGGGCATAGAGTTTTTTTTAGGGTTTTTAGGTTTACGGTTTTATTAGGTTTTTTAGAGGTTTTTAAGGTTTCTTAGGATATTTTAGGGTTTAAAGTTTAGGCTTTTTTTAGTTTTTAGGATTTTTAGGTTTAGGATTTTTAAAGGTTTTTTAGGAGTCCGGAACCAAAAGGGCAACAGTTTTTTTCGAAAATTCTTAAAGGGCAACTCAATTAATTATGAAACCAAAAGGGCAACAATTTTTAACGCCGTGTAAATCAGATTTTCTAAAACGAGGCTCAAATTCCAATGAGCCTTACAAGGCTCAAATTCCAATGAGACTTGTAAGGCTCAACCGCCAATGAGCTTTGCAGGCTGTTATTTTAAAAAAAATCTCATTTTAATTTCTTGTTTGTTAAAAGTCTAATAATAATAATAATACATAGTTGTTGATATGATGCATAAAGATAGTTTAGACCCTATTGCTAGCCATTACTTTGTGGCTTTTCAAACGAACTAAACCCAATAGTTTAGACCTTATTTACTACTTAGTTGATATTTCTTTTCTTCAAATTTTTTTATGTGAAATTATAATTTGATTTATTCACTTGCAGAATGATAAAATTCAGCCTTCTCTAGTCATACTTTATTTTGGTGGAAATGCCCTATTGATGAATATGTTGAAAACATGAGAAAAATTATACTTCATATCAAGGTAAAAGAAAACAATATACTCTTTAAGTAATTTATAGAATATCTTATTTATATTAAATTATATGTTAATGATTTACATCTTATTCCAGGATGATATGTCACAAAATCAAAATGATGATGAAATTGGACCCTCACAACAATATATATGTTGTTATAATCGACAAATTTTCAATTTTGACATTTATAAAATATTAATAGAATTCAGTAATAAATATAATTTTGCAGGACATCAACAACCCTCGAAGAACAACAAGGCTACACGTACCCACCACCTGTAGAACCGGTAGACATAAACAACAACAACAACAACAACCGCATCAAGACAGACGATAATCTCTAGAAGTGTTGTCTTTTATATTTTCTATCATGTCCCTTATATGTTCTATCAATTTTTTACAAATTATATATATAAAATTGAAGTTTTTAAACTCCAACATATATGCATTGTTCATGTTTACTATAAATATTAAAATGTTGTGTTTTTTTTACCTTGATATGAAGTATAATTTTTCTCATGTTTTCAACATATTCATCAATAGGGCATTTCCACCAAAATATAGTATGACTAGAGAAGACTGAATTTTATCATTCTCCAAGTGAATAAATCAAATTATAATTTCACATAAAAAAAGTTGATGAAAAAAATATATCAACTAAGTAGTAAATAAGGTCTAAACTATTGGGTTTAGTTCGTTTGAAAAGCCACAAAGTAATGGCTAGCAATAAGGTCTAAACTATCTTTATGCATCATATCAACAACTATGTATTATTATTATTATTAGACTTTTAACAAACAAGAAAATAAAATGAGAATTTTTTTTAAATAACAGCCTGCAAGGCTCATTGGCGGCTGAGCCTTGTAAGGCTCATTGGAATTTGAGCCTCATTTTAGAAAACCTGATTTACACGGTGTTAAAAATTGTTGCCCTTTTGGTTTCATAATTAATTAAGTTGCCCTTTTGGAATTTTCAAAAAAAATTGTTGCCCTTTTGGTTTCGGACCCGGTTTTTTAGGGTTTATATGGTTTAGGTTTTCTTAGGGTTTAGGGTTTCTTAGTGTTTCATAAGGCTTGGGGTTTAGGTTTAGCCCTAAGGTTTAGGGTTTATTAGGGTATAAGGTTTAGCATTTAGGGGTTATTAGGGTTTAGGGTTTTAGGTTTTTTGTTTAATGATTTTTAGGGTTTAAGTTTTTCTAGGGTTTTTTTTAGGTTTAGAGTTTTTTTTATGGGTTTTTATGTTTAGGGTTTTTAAAGAGCTTTAGGATTTTTATGGTTTCTTACGGTTTAGGGGTTCTTAGGGCTCTGGGTTTCTTAGGTTTTAGGGCTTAGGGTTTTAGATTTTGGTTTTTTTTAGGGTTTTTACGTTTTAGGGTTTCTTATGATTTAAGTTTTCTTACGGTTTAGGGTTTAGGATTTCTTAGGGCTTATGGTATAGGGTTTTAGGGTTTCTTTGGGTTTAGGATTTAGGGGTTAGGGTTTTGGGTTTATGACCTAAGGTTTAGGGTTTAGGGTTTAGTGCTTAGAGTTTTTTTTAAGCTTTTTAGGTTTAGAGTTTGTATGGTTTTTTAGGGTTTCTTAGCGTATGTTTGGATTTAGGGTTTAGGGCTTAGGGTTTTAGGTTTAGGAATTTTCTTGTGCTTTTTAGGGTTTAGGGTTTCTTAGGATTTAGGATTTATCATTTATAGTTTAGGTTTTTAGGTGTACTGTTTTTTTAGTGCTTAGGGCTTTTTTTAGAGTTTTTTAGGTTTAGGATGTTTTTACAACTAAGGTTTTAAAATATTTTATAGGGTTTTGGGTTTCTTATAGTTTAGGGTTTCTTAGGATTTAGGGTTTAGGGTTTCTTAGGATTTAGGGATTTAAGTTTATGGTTTCTTTAGGGTTTAGGGTTTTAAAGGGTCTTTTACGGTATTTTAGGTCTAGGTTTTTTTAAGGTTTTGTAGGGTTCAGTGTTTCTTAGGGCTTAGGGTTTAAGGTTTACGATTTCTTACGATTTAGGGTTTAGGGTTTCTTATATTTCTTTAGGGTTTTTTAGTATTTAGGGTTTTGTAGAGCTTAGGGTTTAGGCCATAAGGTTAAGGGTTTAGGGTTTATAGTTTCTTTTATTATTTTAGAGTTTTTTAGTGTTTATGGTTTAGGACTTTGGGTTTTTTAGGTTTACGGATTTTTAGATTTATGATTTTTTAGGTTTAGGGGTTTTAAAGTATTTTTAGGGTTTTTAATGGTTTTTAGGGATTTTTAGGGTTTAGGGTAGCTTAGGGTTTAGGGTTTAGGGTTTTTTAGAGTTTAGGGTTTAGGGCTTAGGGTTTAGGGTTTAGAGTTTAGAATTTTATATTTAGGGTTTAGGGTTTAGAGTTTCTTATAGTTTAGGGCTGAGAGTTTTAGGTTTAGGGTTTTTTAGCGCTTAGGGCATTTTGTTTTTTTAGGTTTAGGGTGTTTTAAAGTTTTTTTAGGATTTTTCTAGGGTATTTTAGGGTTTAGAGTTTCTTATGGTTTAGGGTTTCTTAGGGTTACTTAGGGTTTAGGGTTTTTCATTATTTTAGGGAATATTATGTTTTAGGGATTAGTGTTTTTAGGGTGTTTTAGGTTAAGGCTTTTTAATGGTTTTTAGGGGTTTTAAAATGGTTTGTTTTTGGGTTTTTAGGTTTTGAGTTTTAAAAGGTTTTTCGAGTTTAGGGTTTAGGGTATGAGGGTTTCTTAGGGTTTAGGGTATTAGGGTTTCTTAAGGTTTAAGGGTTAAGGTTAAGGGTTTCTTAGGGTTTCTTAGGGTTTCTTAGGGCTTAGGGTTTAGTGTTTAGCATTTAAGATTTCTTAGTTTTTTTTTGGGTTTGTTAATGTTTTTTTAGGGTTTAGGGTTTCTTAGGGTTTAGGGGTTTTTATGGTTTAGAGTTTAAGGTTTAGAGTTTTTATTGTTTAGGGTTTAAGGGAATTTCTTAGGTTTGGGGTTTTAAAGGTATTTTAGGGCTTAAGGTTTCTTAGGGTTTTTCAGGTTAATGGTTTCTGAGGATCTTTTTAGGGATTTTGCGGGTTTTTAGGTTTAGGATTTTTTAGAGTTTAGGATTTCTTAGGGTTTAGGGTTTTATATGGTTTAGGGTTTCTTACGGTTCAAGTTTCTTTATGGTATAGGGTTTAAGGTTTCTTAGGTTTAGGGTATTTTAGGATTTTTATGGGTTTTAGGATTTAGGGTTTCTTAGGGTTTAGGATTACTTATGTTTTTAGGGATTTTTAGGTTTAGAGTATTTAAAGGTTTTTAACGATTTTTTATGTTTTAAGGTTTATCAGGGTTTAGGGTTTGGGTTTGAGGTTTAGGGATTTTTAGGGTTAGGGTTTAGGGCATAGGTTTTTTTTTTTAGGGTTTTTGAGGTTTTAAGTTTTTTTTAAAAGTTTTTTTAGGATTGAGGGTTTCTTAGGGTTTAGGTTTTCTTAGGGTTTAGGGCTTAGGGTCTTAGATTCTAGATTTTTAGGGGTTTAGGGTTTATTAGAATTTAGGGTTTTCTATAGTTTACGGTTTAGGGATTCTTAAATTTAGGTTTTTTAAGGTTTTTTAATGCTTCGGGTTTCTTAAGGCTAAGTGTTTAAGGTTTCTTAGGGTTTAGGGTTTTTTAGGGTATCTTAGGGTGTACAATTTCGGATTTAGGGCTTAGGGTTTATACCTTAAGGTTAGGGTTTAGGGTTTAGGCCCTAACATTTAGAATTTTGTTAGGGTCTAGGGTTTTGCGTTTAGGCCTTAACGTTTAGGGTTTTCTTAGAAATATGTAATTAGCTTAGGGATTTTAAAGATTTTTAGGGTTTCTTAGGATTTTTTTATGTTTAGGGTTTAGGTTTAGCATTTTAGGTTTAGTGGTTTTAAGTGTTTTTAGGGTTTAAGGCTGATATACCGTGAGTTTACGGTATTTATGATACGTTTCACTTAGAATTTGTGTGTGTCTTGGGCTATTTTGTTATTAGGAATAATGTTTTGTGTATAATTCTTGTAGGAAATAGGCTTGGATGCGGTTAATGAAGATGCGAGCTGAAAAATGTAGAAGTAGCCACCAATGGATCGTAGATCCAACGACAGGTCGTGGATGAGCAGTCGTAGGTCCTGGTCTGGGAGTTGAGTTCTAGTACTTAGTCCACGGAGTGCCAGGACGGACCATAGTCTAGTCCACGGACCGTAGGTGATGCATCGTAGGTGGATGATCAGGGAAGTCTGACCAAGTGTGGAACAACGGAGTAGACGACGGATCGTAGGTCGACCCATGGTCCGTCCTACACATCCGTCGATGGTGATCTGGGAGTTTAAGGTTCCAATACCTGATGAGTTTTTCCAAGTGTTAAGCCACGGAAGGGGACCTACGTACCGTAGGTCGACCCACGGTTTGTAGGTCGAAGCAATGATTGAAACCGCGTCCTGGCAGTTTGTTTCCTTATTTTGTTTCCTGTTTAAGTTAGGATTTGTTTTCTATAAATAGGAGTTGTAATTTTCGTTTTTGAGGGAGAGACATTATTGTAAACTTCTAAGTTTTGTTCTTTGGGAATTAATTTGCATACTCTTAGCAATTAACTTTCCGGTTTTCGTTTTATACAATTTTCTCTTCGAAATTCAATAGAGGATTTCGGGTTTCATCAATTCTACTTTTAAGTTCATGAATTCTTTTTACCCAATTATGAATTGTGATCTTTCAAGCATGAGTAGCTAAATCCAAAACTAGGGTTGTGGGAACCATGAGAAACTAACAAAGTATGAATAATAATTAAGTAATTCTTGAATAGTGTTTATGCATGTATTGTTAATCCTTTCGCTTAGAAGTATTTTTAACAGTAGTGAATAAGAAAAGGATTAAACAACAGAGATTTAGTGGATGCTATCTAATAGTTTGATGTCAATTGGAGTGAGGGTGAACACTAAACTACATTGATATGACGACTAATCTAGGGTAAAGGTAAGGGTATGTAAAGCGTACACCCATAGACGGACCAAGTTGCATGGTGAAATTCCCTACTTGGAGGACAAATCACTTAGGGATACCTAACTTATCAACTCTGCATGTAAAACACTAGGAAATGATTACTATTATTAGGATTACCGTGTTAAGTGATTGTGGGGAACACATATACCCTAGTTTCATTCTCATATTGATCACTCAGAGTCTGAATATTGTTTACTTGTTATTTAAGCATTCAAATCTGTTACACACTTACAAAAAACCCCCTGTTACTTTCTTTGAAATAAGTTGACTAAACAGATATAATTGTTAGTTAAGTTTAAGTCTGAACCATTTTTCTCATAGGATCGACCCCAACCTACAAGTGGAGTTCTTACTTGATAACGATCGCTTGTACTTCTTTAGGGAAGTGTAATTTGAGCATATCAAATTTTGGTGCCGCTGCCAGGGAATTTTTCTTTTCGATTAAGTTTAACTACATTATTTAACTTTAGTCAAGTATTTCCTGATTTTACGTTTTTGTTTTGTTTTTGTTTTCAACAGGTTTCTACTCTAGTGTATGCCAAGTACACGTAATCGAGGAGAATCATTGACCCCCTACGATCCATAGTTTAGTAAAACTTTGAGAAAAATGAATAATCAAGGGGTACACAACAATCCAATCGAGGGTTTAGGAGATGGAGTAGAGTTGCAGCCTGCAGGTGTTGTTAATGTGCCCGCTCAGGTTCATGGTGGTAATTTAAATGGTAATGCAGAAAGGGCTCAAAATCTGCCAGCACCGAGGTTTTGTGAGCATTACAGGGCTAATTATGATGCGACTACATCAGATGGGCCTATTTTTCTTCCTCCTCTACCTCCAGGTCATACATTTATGGTAACCAGCAGTCTGATACATATGCTTACATCGAGAGCTGGGTTGGCTTCAGAGGATTCTTATCCTCACATGGCGAATTGTCCAGTGTTTGCAAAAGTTGTGTTGGATGACTGGAGTTAGATGTGGATGTCATCAGTCTGAGGGTCTTTCCACTATCACTGACTGGAGATACTACTGTGTGGTTTTCTGAGTTACCATACAATTCGATCTATACATGGGACCAAATGCACAAGGTGTTCACATCAAGCTACTTTTCGATGTCCAAGAAGTTGAATCATAAAGATAAACTGAACAATTTCATGACATTACTAGGAGAGCCAATAAGCAGTTCTTGCGATAGGTTCACAGGTTTCATCAGAAGTGTTCCAAACCACCGCATAGATGATGAGTCTTTGAAGGAGTATTTCCATAGAGGACCGGATGACCATGGGAGAACTGTGCTAGATACAATTTTCGGAGGATCATATTGTGAATGCACTTTTAAGGAGAACATCGAAAAACTTGAGAGGATTTCCCAAAACAACAAAGCCTGGAGCATTACAAAAGCAAATACTGGTAGGAGCACTTTCGCTGCCTAAACTGCACCCAACCAAGCTAATGATGACATTCGGGAAGAAATGGCTCAAATTAGAACATAATTGGGAATGGTACTAAAACATGTGAGTGGTAGTGCGGGAAAAGTGAATGTTGTGAATTATCTGACTCGATCTCCACCATTGTCATTTGAAGAGTGTTACTATGAGGAGGATGCAAATTTGGTGAATGATCAGACGACGGGTTTCCAAACCAACTCCCAAGGTTCCAACATGGATAGTTGGCACCAAGGTCAAGGAAACCAAGGTCAGAACTATGGAAACTACAACTGTGATGGTAACTAGAATCGTGAGGGTAACTATGTCTGGGATGGGAACTACTATCGTGACAACAATTACAACCGAAACTATTATGGCAACAAGAATAATAAGGTTGGTCCCTATGTCCCTCCAAGAAATAGAGAGTTTGGTAATAGTATGTCACGCATTGAGGATATGATGCAAAAAATGTGAAGCGGTTTGATGCAACTGATGAGAATTTGAAAGAAATGCGAAATGACTTGTCTGGAATTGGTCAAAAAGTTGATGCACATGCAGTGTCAATCAAGCAACTTGAGCAGTAGTTCAGTAAGTTGTCCACCATTGTGAACCCACGTCAGCCTGACATACTTCCTAGCAACACCATCCAGAATTCAAAAAATGATGGGCATTGTATGGCAGTCACTACTCGCGGAGGAAAGCAGACCATTCACCCCTCTATGTCGTATGAGGATGAAAAAGATGATAGAAAAGGATGAGGATGAGATTGAGGTTACTGAAGGCCCAAAAGATGATACTGAAAAGAAAGCTGAGGTGACCCAAAAGGTTGTTCCCATGCCTAGACCTCTCCCTCCATTCCCACAGAGATTGGTGAAAAAGACTGAAAAGGGAAAATACTGCAAGTTCATAGCTATGCTGAAACAACTGTCCATAAATATCTCGTTAATAGAAACTTTGGAAAAATGCTTGGGTATGCTAAATTCATTAAAGATTTGGTGACCAAAAAGAGGGTTGTTAGTTTTAAGAATGAAGAGAGAATGTAACATTGTAGTGCTATTGCTACTATGTCACTTGCACAAAAGAAAGAGGATCTCGGAGCTTTCACTATTCCTTGTACCATCGGGAAGTCACACTTTGCGAAAGCTTTGTGTGACTTGGGGCCAACATTAATTTGATGTCATTGTCCATTTATAAGAAATTGGGTTTAGGAGCTCTGAAACCGACTGCTATGCGTTTACTTATGGCTGATAGAACCGTGAAGAGGCCTGTTGGAGTGGTTGAAGACGTCCTTATGAAAGTGGAGTCGTTCATCATTCGGCGGACTTTGTGATACTCGATTGTGAGGTTGATTTTGAGGTCCCCATCATCTTAGGGATACCATTCCTTGCCATTGGGCGTGCCTTATTTGATATGGAGAGAGGGCAAATGACGTTCAGATTGAAGAATGAGGAGGTCAGTTTTAACATCTGTAGGTCTATGAAGAAAGAAGGTGATCTTAAGTTGGTATCAGTGGTGAAACATATTGTGGAATTTTTTTTTGAAGTGCCTATTGAGAAAAGGCAGGGAGTTGATGCACTAGCAGCGGTAATGGTAAATTGTGACAGTGATGATATTGAAGTCATGAATGAGCTTGATGAGTTTCACCTAAAAGCATATGGTAAGAAGATCGAAAAGCGTAAATTCATTGTCGTTGATTTGGTGCTCTTATTTACTTTAAGGTAGTGCTTGTTTCCTGGCAAGCTCAAGTCTAAGTGGACCGGGCCATTCAGATTCACTCAAGTATTTCCAAGTGGAGCGGTCGAGCTCCAAAACAAGGAAAGAACGAGGTTCAAAGTGAACGGACAAAGGATCAAAGTCTTGGGGAAATCTGAGAGTGTGCAAGAAGTGAATGAGGACTATTATCTTGATGAAGTCTGAGTAATCAAGGTGTCTGCATCATGCTGCGATGTTAAATCAAGCGCTACTTGGGAGGCAACCCAAGATGTACAATCTAGCCAACTATAGGATTTTCTTTTCGATTTAGGAGTTTTCTTCTTCATTTTTTTTATTTTTGTAGCCATTTAGATAGGTGTTTATTTTTATGATTAATGTTGGCTAGATATAGAATAGGGTCCGTGTCTTAAAAATTGTCCAGAATATGTAAAAAGAAATTCCTAATAGTTGCTACCTGTGTAGGGATGAAAATGCAATATCTGTAGAAAAATTTGTGTAGTGGTCTATGGGCCCCATCGACGGTCTGTTGGTCAATCCACGAACTGTGGTTGGCATCCGTAGATCCCAGGTAAGTTTTCTAATTTTCCTAAGTGTCAGAGTGACCTACGAACCCAATCGATGGACTGTAGGTCAACCCACGGACCGTCGGTGAGGTCTCGTGGGTCCAGCCTAGGGTTTGTGTCCGACCATCCCACCCCCCCCCCAACCATTACAAACCGTCCAAATACTCCATTTTCATCCCTTAATATCCCCCATTCACTCCCCCATATCTTTACCTTCCATTTCCCATTCCCCTACCATCCCAAAGTCAAAAGAAATAGTCTATCACCCCATTGTTCTTCCAAAAGCTTCCAAGGTCGGGTTTGGTGTCCATATTGTTCTAGGAGCTTTTGCTTTTGGTCACACACTCACCATTGTTGATTACTTATAAGGTAAGTTGATTTCTCCCAGACTTTGAACATTTCATTGTTTCAATTGAAGTCACAGCAACGAACTTGACCTTGGGTTGTTCAATTACTTGTTCAAATATTGATGTTAGTTTAGAAACACCCATGGAATGACGGTATGTGAGTGTGTAGTTAATCAATACCAACTTAAAAGATTAATAGGCCTAATTAGAAGTTTTGACTTAGGGTTGTTTAATGGTTTGGTGTGAATGTTAATGAAATTGAATAATCGCAACCCTAAGGATGATGAACTACAAAAATATATGTTAAAATACATGTGTAGGCTTAGTTTGATTGAGTGTTTGTTGAAATATTGCATTGATTGTAAGTTCAAGTATGATGCTTGGCACATACATGATCTACGAAGTCCACCCACAGATCGTAGGTCTACCTATGGACTGTAGGTTAAGTTTCGTGGATCAATAGCACATAAAATTGGTATAAGTCTGGAACCAGGGTGTTGACTACGGTCCATCATTTGATCGACGGACCGTCCCGCAGATTTGTGGTTCCCCATCTGGAACTAAATTTATTCACCACCTGACCTACGAAAGTGACCCACGGGTCGTCGTTCCATCGACGGACCATAGGTACCCACCATGGGTCATATGTTCAACACTACCTTAAAATTTTTTGGTTTTGTGTCTGGGTCTGAATCGTGTTCTAAAATTATTCCATGTCGTACGACTTTGTTTTGATACTAACTAAGCTTCTAAAGGTGCCATGGCTCCCAAAGAAGCTCTCATGTATGCTAGGAAGGGAAAGTCCAAATCATTCGCCCCTTACTGATGTCTGCTAAATCAGGACAGTGATACGGAGTATGTCCCACCTACCACTAGGGGCTCCCCCACTGCACCACCGATCATTCAGAGAAAGTCCCGACAAGTTGTTTCCACCAGTGACGAGGTCGGGGTCCCTACCCCCCAGTCCAAGAAGGGAGCCACACATGTTAGAGAGTCACAATCTGGCTGAAAGTCGCAGTCAGACTCCAGTTCTAGCGGCAACACCGCTTCATCTTATGATTCTGATCGCACAGGGGATATCCCAGTACCTCCCAATTCTGAGCCTGCACCTATTGCTACGGAGCCGAACAGATGGTGCTTTGAGTGCCAATACCAAATATACTTTGATGCCCGCATGATAAATAAGAATCAAAAGATGGCTAGGCTTATTAAAGATGAGTGTCGGGTTATGACAGGCAGCCTTCACACTGCACCAGTTATTGAGGAGCTCTTCAGGAGGAACAAATATGAGTGGATGACACGGGGGGCAGGGAATTACAGTGAGGAGATGACACATGAGTTTTATGCTTGCTATGTCGCCACGATTCACAATTCTATATCCAATAGGGCTAAGCCACTAGCCCAGCCTCCACTTCAATCCACATTTATTTGGAATTTCTCAGTCAACATCGCAGAGGCCACTATTTGCCGATTCATATATGACCCTGACCACACTCTACCTATAAATACAACGGAGTATGACTACCGGATAGGTACTGTTTAGAGCGGGTCTTTTCAGAGAGATGCTGATCAGAGAGAGACGTTACTTCATTAGATGGCACATCATATTGCTGAGGAGGGAGAGCATACCGAGTGGATGCGTAACATGTCGTTGCCTATCAGAAAGGAAACCCTGAGCTTTGCTGTGAAGTTCTAGCTATTGGTTTGTACGAGATTGTCCCCTACTCAGGCGGACAACGTTGTCACTTGGGATCGAGCTGTGATGATTGTTGCTCTTATGGCGGGACTAGAGATTGATTTCGCCCACATCCTGATCACTGAGATACACGAGAGGGCCTTCAAGACCACCACCACTCTACTATTCCCTTGTCTGATCTTTCATCTCTGTATGGAAGCTTCATGTCGATCTGGTATTGTGACAGGTTGCTTGAGGCGACCAAGACAATCGACATTGGCCTCATTCAAGATGATGCCAACTTAGTTGCACCACGAAGACAGCCACAAGTTGTTGTACCACTGTAGGGTGATGACCTTGCTACGGATGTGGAGCAGATGCAGGACGATGACACCCCTATTCGAGCCCCTACAACAGATACTTAGGCTCCACCGTATATGGAAACTAGCTAGGCTCATAGCTTCTCCCGAGCCACTCCCTCTTCAGGGTCCACTCTCGCTCATCTAACCCGAGTCTAGAAGCTGGAGACACAGAGGTCGTGGGTGCAATATTCGATTGAGGAGTTGAGGTGAGGATGAAGAAGATGATGGATCGGAAGATTCAAGCCGTTCATAAGTGCCTAGATGCTTTCAAGTTGAGATTCTTGGAGAGGAATGCTCTTTCTATTGATGTAACCACCTTCCAGACGGAGTTGGCTAGCCTCTGTGATGAAGTTGGTGCTCTGTTAGCCCCTACTGAGACTGCACCAGAGGCTGCCCCTACAATGGAGAAGGATGATGTGGTGATGACTGACTTATTTGGCGATACTATGCCACCACCAGACTCTTCCCGTGCTACTGGGAAGCGCCACTGCTCCAACTACACTTCCGATGCTGAGGAGGCTCGTAGATTAAAGAAGAAGAAACACCAGTAGTTAAGGAGTCGATCATTGATGAGGAGATGAGAGAATAGCGGGGTCGTGAGGCTGATGTTGGGCCTTACGGATCGAGGAACACTACTGATGGTGTTCCTATTGTTGGTGAGGGCGCTATTGATGGCGTCCCTAGTGTTGATCCAGTGGGCTCCGGGAAACTGGACCCACCCGCTTCTTGAGGGGTCTTCGGCCCATTTGCACCACAGGTTTGCTTCACTCTTAGCTTTACTTTTTATTTTTATCCATTGAGGGAAATTGCACTTTATTTTGTTGGGGGTGGGGTAAATGGATTTTGAGTGATAGGGTGAAGTCTGAGAAACCCAACACATAATCCTCCTTTGGGATTTTCTTGCCTGTGTTCTTTCCCCCAAGGGATTGTTTACTTTTATGTTGAACCAGCATGTTTAGTATTATATGTGTATAAGTAAGTAGAGGAATAAAAGCATGATGGCATAAAGAACATGAAATTGATACCTGCCCAAAATTTGAGAAATGTGCTAGATCTATAGGTTAAATGATTTGAGT
Source organism: Solanum acaule (assembly GCA_036250505.1). Classification (NCBI taxonomy): domain Eukaryota; kingdom Viridiplantae; phylum Streptophyta; class Magnoliopsida; order Solanales; family Solanaceae; genus Solanum; species Solanum acaule. Next base: position 9,408 of record JAJOOR010015611.1, on the reverse strand, counting down.
GTGTTGGATCTTCATATGACATGATAAGGAACCGGTAGGATAACATGACTTAAGCTAAAACTTGAACTAGGTAATTCAATAAGCCGATAATGAAACAATGTGCCAAGTGTGTGAGAAAAGTTTGAATGTTCATATAGTATCTGCAAATCAAGAACTTGCCCCGTTGGTCCTGCTAAGATAATCTAGGCTAGAAGTTGGGAAATGATCATAGGCCCCTATTCAATTAAGTCCAGTCAAGCCTAAAATGATTCAACCAAAAGAAATAAATGTTCCCTTTGATCCAAATGTTTGAGCCTAATGTAGACCATTTGTTTCAATACACCTAATTCACCTTCCCTAAAAGATTTGTTTGGCCCTGGTCCCTCTTTGGACATGTGCACCTTGACTTAGGCCAAAAGCCTAAGGTTTACCTTAATCTTGGCCCTGATCCGACATCGGATATTGTGCACCTCAACTCATGCAAAATACATATGTTGAGGGTGGCTATGAAATAGGAAATCGAAATCAAAAGGGTATGAAATAAGTTTTATGTAGAAGACAAAAAAAGGGAAAAGAAAAGATAGAAAAAGATTTGACTGCAGTCAAGGTGTTGAAAGAAAAAAAGAAAGATGAAGTAAAGGAAAAAGAAGAAAGTGAAAAATAAGACCGATAAAGTCAAAAGTCACATCTGTGCTGAAAAAAGTCAAGGGAAAGAGCAGAAAATAAAAAGATGTGAAGAATTGGTTGAGAAAAGAGGTAAAAAAGCCAATGTAATGTCAAGGAGGGTAAAAAGTCACAAAAAAGTACCCAAATGTACCCTACCTAACCCTGAGGCTACGTTTTAATATGAGAAAGTCCTATAGTGATCCTAGTGAGTAATTTAGAGAGTCTATGCAGTGAAAATAAGGGCAAGCTTATGGTATTGAGCACTAACTGTACTTGAAGTCACTTATGAGTGTGAGTGATGAATGAATTCTTAGATTTAAAATTTATATCTATTGTGTTGCAAAATGATTTCTTTTGAAGTGAGGGCACTAGTTACATTGTTTGAGAATTGGTACCTTGGTGATTGTGAAAAGTGTATGTTGTGGTGTCTATTTGCCTATCTATGTCATGTTTTGATCCTCATGAGTTAGCTTGTTGGGTCTAGATGAAAATAGTTGCACTAATGTGATGGAATTTATTGAGAAATCCATGTGATTGCTTAAGTTTGTATGGTTGTTTCTACCTAAGTGTCATTTAGGGTTTAGTGTGTCGCTTGAGGACAAACAACAAGTTTAAGTTGAGGGTGTTGATATACCGCGAGTTTATGGTATTTTTGATACATTTCACTTAGAATTTGTGTGTGCCTTGGGATATTTTGTTATTAGGAATAATGTTTTGCGTATAATTCTTGCAAGAAATAGGCTTGGATACGGTTGGTGAAGATGCGAGCTGAAAAGTGCAGAGGTAGCCACCAACGGAGCCACCCACGGACCGTAGATCCAACAACGGGTCGTGGATGGGTAGTCGTAGGTCCTGGTATGGGAGTTGAGTTCCAGTACTTAGTCCACAGAGTGCCAGGACGGAACGTAGTTGTAACAACTAGTATTATACATATGCTAGTTCTATTCATGTGATACTTGACATAGCCTTATAGTATAGGTAAGGGACCATGTTTCTTATATTATTAGTGTTGGTTTAAACTAGCTCGGAAGGTGATGTAATGCCTTGCACATTACATCATGTGTACTGCAAGTTAACTCTGACGGAAGTATCTAAACTCGAGACAGTAAGGTGGTAATTGAGCTTAAAAGTGAAAGTTAAAGCAAAAGGGATTAATATTAAGAAAATGGAATAAAAATAGTGAGCTGCTTGCTTGGCTTAATTAATCTACTAGGTGTATCACCTACTTGAGTTATATGGATCTAGTTAAAAAGGCCAAGGTTTATGGATTAGATTTGGGCCTATGCTAATGGACTCACTTGAGGCCCAAACTATGTTAAATAAAATGAAAATGAAATTTAAAACTCAGCAGCCAAATCTGCCAAGGCCCAATGTAAGCTAATCCTAATTAAGGAAAAGGGAAAGTAGGTGAATCACCTACTTTGACCTTTTGAGCAGCTTGATGTACATAAGCAGGCGCATCACCTACTTGACCAATTAGTGGCTGAAAATGAAGCTAAAAGAAGGAAGTTCTAGAGGATATTCTTACAGGTGAAGAAAGCTCAATATAATATAAATATTGTCTGCTATTTTCACTCCATTTAAACACATAAATTGAGAATTAACTCTAGCTCTCCCTCTTTTCTCTTAAGGATTAAAACAACATCATTAAAACCCACGGTCCGTCCTGCACTTTCATCGATGGTGATCTGGGAATTGAAGGTTCTAGTACCTGATGAATTTTTCCAAGTGTTGAGCCATGGAAGGGGACCTACGAACCGCAGGTCGACCCACGGTCTATAGTTCAAGGCGTCGATTGAAACCGCATCCTGGCAGTTTATTTCCTTGTTTTGCTTCATGTTTAAGTTAGGATTTGTTTTCTATAAATAGGAGTTGTAATCCTTGTTTTTGAGGGGGAGACATTATTGTAAACTTCTATGTTTTGTTCTTTGGGAATTAATTTGCAAAGTTTTAGGTATTAACTTTCCGATTTTCGTTATATACAATTTTCTCTTTGAAATTCAATAGAGGATTTCGGGTTTCATCAATTCTACTTGTAAGTTCATGAATTCGTTTTACCCAATTATGAATTGTGATCTTTCAAGCATGAGTAGCTAAATCCACAACTAGGGTTGTGGAAACCATGAGCAATTAACAAAGTATGAATAATAATTAAGTAATTCTTGAATAGTGTTAATGCATGTATTGTTAATCCTTTCGCTTAGAAGTCTTTTTAATGGTGTGCAACGTTAGAACTCCCCTCATTTCTACTTGCTAGACCAAGGAGGTAGTGAATGAGAAAAGGATTAAACAACAGAGATTTAGTGGATGCTATATAATAGTTTGATGTTAATTGGAGTGAGGGTGAAAACTAAACTACATTGATATGACGACTAATCTGGGGTAAAGGTAAGGGTTAGTAAAGCATACACCCGTAGACAAACCAAGTTGCGTGTTAAAATTCCCTACTTGGAGGACCAATCACTTAAGGATACCTAACTTACCAACTCTGCATGTAAAACACTAGGAAAGGATTACTATTATTAGGATTATCGTGTTAAGAGCTTGTGGGGAACATATATACCCTAGTTTCTTTCTCATATCGATCACTCAATGTTTGAATATTGTTTACTTGTTATTTAAGCATTCAAAGTTGTTACTTACTTACAAAATCTCCCCTTGTTTACTTTCCTTGGAAATAAGTTGACTAAACGGATATAACTGTTAGTTAAGTTTAAGTCTGAACCATTTTCCTCGTGGGATCGACCCCAACCTACAAGTTGGGTTCTTTGCTTGATAATGATTGCTTATACTTCTTTGAGGAAGTGTAATTTGAGCGTATCAAGGGCTTAGGATTTTCTTAGGGTTTTTTACGTTTAGGATTTTTTTAAAAGGTTTTTTTAGGATTTTAGGGTATAGGGGTTCTTAGTGTTTAGGGTTTCTTAGGGTTTAGGCTCTAAGGTTTAGGGTTAAGGGTTTCTTAGGTTTTTATCTTTCAGGGTTTTTTAGAGTTTAGCTTTATGGTTTTAGGTTAAGTGTCTTTTAGGGTTTAGGGTTAAGGGCTAATTGTTTTTCCAGGGCTTTATAGGTTTAGGGTTTTTAAGGGTTTAGGGTTTAGGGTTTAGGACCTAGGGTTTTTTTAAAGGTTTTTAAGGGCTTAGGACATAGCTTTTTTAGGGTTTTTTAGATTTAGGGGTTTTATGGTTTTTTTAGGGTTTATGGTTTTTAAGGTTTTACGTTTCTAAGGGTTTAGAGTTTAGGGTTTTAGGTTTAATGTTTTTAGGGTTTTTTTTTTATGTTTAGGGTTATTTAAGTGTTTTTAGGGTTTTTTATTAGAATTTTTTAGGTCTCGGGTTTTTTATGGTTTTGTAGAGTTTAGGTTTCTTAGGGTGTAGGGTTTCTTAGGGCTTAGGGTTTAGGATTGAGGCCCTAAGGTTTAAGGTTTAATGTTTACAGTTTCTTACAATTTAGTGTTCCTTATATATTTTAGGGTTTAGCGTTTCTTAGGGCTTAGGGTTTAGCCCATAAGGCTAAGGGTTTAGGGTTTACAATTTCATATGATTTAGGGTTTATTTTATTATTTTAGTTTTTTTGGGGTTTTAGGTTTAGGGTTTTTTTAGGGTTTATGGTTTAGGACTTAGGGTCTTTTAGGTTTATGGTTTTTAGGGTTTTAAAGTATTTTTAGGGTTTTTAGAGGGTTTTAGGGATTTTAGGGTTTAGGGTTACTCAGGGTTTAGGATTTCTTAGGGTTTAGGGTTTAGGGCTTAGGGTTTAGGGTTTAGATTTTAGGGTTTTATATTTAGGGTTTAGGTTTTAGGGTTTCTTGTGGTTTAGGGCTGAGGGTTTTAGGTTTAGGGCTTTTTATGGCTTAGGGAATATGGGTTTTAAGGTTTATTAAGTTTAGGGTTTTTTAAGGTTTTTTTTAGGGTATTTTAGGATTTAGGGTTTAAGGTTTCATAGGGTTTCTTAGCATTTAAGGTTTTAAATTATTTTTAGGGTAAATTAGGGTTTAGGGCTTAGTGTTTTTTGGGGGTTTTCTAGGTTAAGAGGTTTTAAATGTTTTTAGGGGTTCTAAAGGGTTTTTTCTTGGGTTTTAAGGTTTTGAGTTTTAAAAGGTTTTTAGGGTTTCTTTGGGTTTAGGATTTAGGGTATGAGGGTTTCTTAGGTTTAGAATTTCTTAGGGTTTAGCGTTTAGGGTATAAGGGTTTGTTAGGTTTTAGGGGTTAAGGTTGAGGGTTTCTTATGGTTTAGGGTTTAGTGTTTCTTAGGGTTTAGGGATTAGCAATTAAGGTTTCTTAATATTTCATAAGGGTTTAGGGTTTTATATTTAGGGTTTTTTTAATAGTTTAGGGTTTAATGTTTTAGGTTTAGATTTTTTTATGGTTTAGGGTTTAAGGTAGTTTCTTATGCTTAGGGTTTTAAAGGTTTTTTAGGGCTTAAAGTTTCTTGGGATTTTCAAGGTTAAGGGTTTCTTGGGGTTTAGGATATTTTTAGAGTTTAGGATTTTTAAGGGTTTAGGGTTTCTTAGGAGTTAGAGTTTAGGGTATTAAGGTTTAGGGTTTTTTAGAGTTATGGTTTAGGGCATAGAGGTTTTTAGGGTTTTTAAGTTTAGGGTTTTATTAGTTTTTTTTTTTTGGGTTTTATAGGTTTAGGGTTTTTAGGGTTTCTTAGTGGTTTTTAGGGTTTTTTAGGGTTTAGGGTTTCTTAGGATTCAGGGCATAGGGTTTTAAGGTTTTTTTAAGGTTTTTACGGGTTTATATGGTTTAGGTTTTCTTAGGGTTTAGGGTTTCTTAGGTTTGAGTTTCTTAGACTTGGGGTTTAAAGTTTAGCCCTAATGTTTAGGGTTTCTTAGGGTTTAGGGTTTAGGGCTTATGTTTTTCTAGGGGTTTTTTAGGTTTACAGTTTTTTTTATGGTTTTTTAGGTTTAGGGTTTTTAAAGAGTTTTAAGATTTTTTATGGTTTAGGGGTTCTTACGGCTCATGGTTTCTTAGGGTTTTAGATTTAGGGTTTTTAGGTTTTAGGGTTTCTTATGGTTTAGGTTTTCTTAAGGTTTAGGGTTTAGGATTTCGTAGGGCTTATGGTCTAGGGTTTTAGGGTTTCATTGGGTTTGGGATTTTGGGTTTAGGTGTCACACCCCAACCCTAGGTGAGATAGATAAGTACCATATGAACACATGCTTTAAAGGTGACCTATGATGAGAAAGTAAACTACTATGCAGATAGATTTACTAGTGAAAAGCTTCATTTACAACACATGTCGACTAGGTGAACCAATACATATGCCAAGTGAAACTATGAATACAAATGATAGCTTTACAATGTGCTTCTATTGGGGAGATCTACTAGTTGTACCTGCAGCATGAAATGCAGCGTCCCCAATAAGGAACGTCAGTACGAAAGAATGTACTGAATCTGTAAGGCATAATACAACCATATGTAAAATGAGAGCTCAAGTGAAATCAAATACAAATAGATAAGGATTTGAGACCACCTTTGCTTATACTTGTGGAATCATGTATGTTACATTCTTTTCTTTACTTTTATATGTGTTATAATCTTTATAAGACATAATGATACAAATGACCAGCTGATCAGTGATAGAAGAGTATGACCCATGCCAGGCATTTTAACCCCTGAGATGATGTCCTTATAATTCCACAAATTGGGATCGGCCCATGCTAGGCTTTCACCCCTGAGCTGCCACCCTTCTATACCAATTGGGATCGACTCATGCTAGGCATTTTCCCCTGGGCTGCCACCCATAATTATATGGATTGCTTCACTTAGATTCTTTAATCTTTGAGATTATTGTTTTGATGTTCATAACTCTTTCGAGATTGTTCTTTTGATGATCATAACTCTTTTGAGATTGTTGTTTTGGTGGTCATAATCATTGTTGAGATTTTGAACTATGGACCAGTAGTAGAAGACATATGACTATGGACTTACGATAATAACAATGATATGGGAAGCAAATGTGACACCAACGTAATACTTAGGAGCTTATATGACTCAGTAATCATTTTGACATCTCTAATTGAAGCACATATCAAGTGAAGACATTTAACTCTCAACCAAGAGTTTTGAACTCTATATGATAGCCAAATACTCACTAACTAATATCAAATACAAGGTATACATGAACGTGGAACCAAGGGAGAACGTGGGATGATTCAACTTAAGGACGAATAGGATACATATTCAAATAAGTACATATAAAATGTACAATAGAGCAAGTAGGGATCTTGTGAGGTAACATTATAGTCTAACACAATGGGAGTAATAACCACTAAAGGGAACATTGAGCATGTGAAAAGATGACATATATGATGGAATAGACAATTGAAGTAAGTTGGCAAGATATGGCAGATTGTATATCCAACATATGTTATGTACCATGTGTAATCTAGGATCATTTTTATTTATATAAGGGAAATACGTGCCAAGGGTACTTTGACGATGAAACAAGTTTAAACATTGCATGCTAATGCTTGGTAGAGTAAGCACATACATTTAGTAATAAACTCATATTAGAGTACTCAATTTAATGCTCTAGGGAGTAGGAACTACAACTATGGATCAGTCACTACCAAGGGCACTTAGAAAGCTTACTTTGTAATACAAGTGTTGGATTCATGCCAAAGAAATAGGAAATCGAATAGCCTTACATACCTTAATTTCTAACCAATACAATTATCACGATTTAACCTCCCTTTTTGGGTACTAATCTACAATATAAGTCATGATTAAGTTAATGTTAGCAGCTAATTACATTAAGGCCCTAAAAAAACAGTAGCTAAGCACCTGACGGAAAGTTGGCCCATACAACCCTTACACAAATGGTGAACCACCACACCCTTCTTCTATACATTCATACAACATCATACATCCTTTTTCCAACATACTCAAGCTGCCCCCAACAACAATATACATAAGGCAGCCACTATCAATTGCTAAAAATCTTTCAGCACAATAGGAGAATATTGAGCTCAAGGATTTATCACCATCCATGAGTTTTGACAAATATATACAAAATTATCCACCTTAAACATGTATTTAAAGAGAGGCAAAAAATGGGCAGTAGCCTTACCTTAGTTTCTGGAAATTTATCCTCTAAACTTGTACTTCAAGAACTGAAACTCTCCTTCAAACTTTTACTTGAAAAGGGGGGCAATATTTAAGAACCCTAAGGTGTTTTAGGGCTGCTGTTTGAAGCTAAGAAAGACCAAGAGGGAAACTTAAGAAATCTGAAATTTTTTACAAGTTAAAAATGAAGCAAAAGATCTAATCTTTATCCCTTTAAAAGGGAGATGCATTGGCCGACTTTCTTGGCCAATTTTGGGCCATATATTGTCAAGTAGGTGACCCACCTACTTGGCCTCATAACTTGGGACTTTGGGGACTTCAACACTTGTTGGGCCTTGCTGCCAATTATCCCTCTATTCTTGTCAATTTGGGTCATAATTAATGCAAGTAGGTGATCCACCTACTTGGACTTTTCACTTGGGCCTTTTTAGACTTAAGACTATTGGGCCTTGGCTGTCCATTTCCCCCTTATTCTTCTAATCAACTTTGGCCAAATTAATGCATGTTGGTGGTAGTGTACTTTTCCCAATAACATGGTCAAAAGAGTCTTAGTAGTTGATGCACCTACTTGGTCCTTTGGGCTGGTCAATAAGTCAAAGTAGGTGATGCACCTACTTGTCACCTACTAGCTTAGTTAAAAGTCTAGCAAGCACCTCAATATTTTATTTCATTTCTAGACCTTAATACCTTCAACTTAACTTAAAACTTATATACTCTATGTCACTTTAAGTTTTACACTCAAATACCACCTTATGATCTCAAGTTTAAATACTTCCATCGACGTCAACTTAATCGGGTCGCATCAAAATCTATGGACAGTTCACTTTAAACCTGTTCTATTGCCACTAGTCACATAGGAAACCGGATCCATAACTATATCACAAGGCAATTTATAAGTGTTATATAAATAGAACAAGTACACATAGAATACGAGGTGTTACATTAGGGCTTTGGGTTTAGGGTTTATGACCTAAGATTTAGGGTTTAAGGTTTAAGGCTTAGAGTTTGTTTTAAGGATTTTTAGGTTTTGAGTTTTAAAAGGTTTTTAGGGATTCTTTTGGTTTAGGGTTTAAGGTAGAAGGGTTTCATAGGTTTAGGATTTCTTAGGGCTTAGGGTTTAGGTTATTAGGCTTTTTTAGGGTTTAGGAGTTACGGTTGAGGGTTTTTTTATGGTTTAGGGTTTAGGGTTTAGTGTTTCTTAGAGCTTAGGGTTTAGGGTTAAGCTTTTTTAGGCTTTAGGTTTTTTTAGGGTTTAAGGATTAGCATTTAAGGTTTCTTAGTATTTCGTAAGGGTTTAGGATTCTTAGGGTTTAAGGTTTTGTGTTTAGGGATTTTTTATCATTTAGTGTTTAATGTTTTAGGTTTAGAGTTTTTTATGGTTTAGGGTTTAAGGTAATTTCTTATGTTTAGGGTTTTAAATATTTTTTAGGGTTTAAGGTTTCTTGGGGTTTTCAGGGTTAAGGGTTTCTTAGGGTTTTTAGGGATTTTTAGTATTTTTATTGTTCAGAATTTTTTTAGAGTTTAGGATTCTTAGGGTTTAGTGTTTCTTAGGAGTTAGGATTTAGGGTTTTTTAGGATCAGGGTTTAGGGCATAGAGTTTTTTTAAGGTTTTTAGGTTTAGGGTTTTATTAGGTTTTTTAGGGTTCAACGTTTTTTTATGGGTTTTATAGGTTTAGGGTTTTTTACAATTAGGGATTTA